>LOEQ01001149.1:95727-121851 GCA_001685075.1 Bramus lutescens | reverse complement strand
AGGAAGGAAGGAAGGAAGGAAGGAAGGAAGGAAGGGAAGGAAGGAAGGAAGGAAGGAAGGAAGGAAGGAAGGAAGATGCTATGACTTAGAAAGTAACAAAGTGGGTGGGGCCTAGGGAGATGGTACATCAGTTAAGTGGTGCAAGCGCAGGGAACTGAGTGTGGATGTGGAGAATCTACATAAAAAGCTGGGCATGGCAGCATGATGAGGATTCCCCTCTATATGCTGCCTTGGGCCTGTGCAGGGCAGAATAGAGGTAGGTGGGAAAAACTAAACTGAATGCTGGGAGAAAGCAGGCAGAGTCAGTGAGCTGCCATGGAGATGCAAGCCACCAGCTGGAACCTGGCTGGTAGGCCACAAGCCTCATGGTAAAATATAAAACAATAGAAATGGGTTAATTTAAGAGATAGGCATGAGCTAGAAATATGAAAAAACTAATAGGCCAAGTAGTGCAATTAATGGAGTCTCTGTGTGGTTGTTTCGAGTCTGGGCAGCTGGGAACAAATAAGCGACCTCCTACAACAACAGCATATGTCTATAATGACAGCAGGGGAGAAGAAAAGACAGGCAGGTCTCTAGAGGTCTCCAGGTTCCCAGGCTAGTCAAGAATGAGACCTGCAGGTTCTGTGAGAGACCATGTGTCAAAAGACTGAGTGAAGAATGATGTAAGAGAACAACCTAATGCTGCTCTCTGGCTTTCCATTTGCACATACCTAACATTCATATGACTGCATGTGCATGTATGTGCACAGGTGTGCTCACACACACACGCTCACACACATGTGCTCATACACACATGCTCACACACACATGAACTCACACACATGCACACACACACTGTAATAGTATAATGCAGTTGACAGACAGCAAGCTATTTCTGTTCATTAAAGATGGTTCTGATTGTCTTGTGATACCAATAAGGTTTTATTAATTTCTAAAAGAAAAAAAGAAGGCTGAGGAGATCATTCAGTGGTTAAAGCATTTGTCAGGTAAGCTTGAGAGGCCAGGCCAGGACTCTAGAACCCAAATTGTGAGTAACCTGTAATTTTAACCTGAGAAAGTGGAAACGGGGATCACCAGGACAAGCTGGCTAGCAAGACACCCTACCTCAATGAATAAGATGGAAAATGATTCTTCACATCAACCTTGTACCTATACACAAGCACAGTGTGTATGTGCACACACACACACACACACACACACACACGAAAAAGAAAGTACTTTTAAGAAAGAAATAGTGAGAAACTCTGGCTCAAAAAAAAGCAAATTTTACGGTCTAGACATGTATCACTTCTTAATGCCATTAAAACATTCCAGCAAAACCAACTGTAGTTAAAAAGATCACTCTTTCAGAACAGACCACACAGGGAAATCGATTTCCCTCATATGTCTGAGATGTAGCTGACTGTAACACTCCACACTGAACTTACCATTTACAAATGATACTGCCTATATGATTTCACTCAAAATTCACAGAGCTCTGGGAAGTAAATGAAACATCTCACCCTATTTTGTAAATGAGAACCTTAAACACAAACACCCAGATGTTGAGATGACCACATTTACATAGCTAAGAAGAGGCGAGTGGACTACACTCTGGTTTTCCCACCTAAAACATTATAGATAACATGGAAAATCTCTAAAATTTCCAAAAAGGCCTATGGTCATCTCTTCATATATTCTCACCCTCTCCCTATATAGAGCATCATCATTGGAACACCTTATTTTTAAATTTAACATTGTATCACATGCATTTGTCTTTACCATGACTACCAACCTTCACAGAGATGGATAATGCTATAATATTATGATGTGTTATGTTAATGCATCTCAAATAACATTGTGGGTAAGGCTTCCATCTGGAAATGGAACCAAGGACAGAGAAGAAAAGGGCGGTGTGGTTATTTCAGGCCTGCCAGATTTTCATTTTGGTTTTTGATACTGAAGGCACAACTAAGTACCTTTGCCATGCAGGTGTCATGGGGTGGTTACTGGAGTGAACAGCAACCCTCTCTCAGTGATAACCTGCCACTTTCTCTTCAAATGACATTTTTAAATTAGTGTCCAATTAATTCTATACCCCTTCCCTTTCCACGTTTGATCATTGAGAAAAATGTATGTATAAAAATACCGTCACTCCCCATGACTTACAAAAATAATTCTTTCATACAGAACAAGTGTCTCCTGTACATGAACAGTAAACTGTCTAATGGAAGGATGGGTAACATTGAGATTTAACCAGAAAGTAAAATAGCCTAAGTGTCATTTTATTTGGCTCACAAGGGACTGCTTGATCTTTTACTTTATAAAAAACACAACAAAACAAGCAAAAAAAATCTCACACACAACCAAGTTTCAGCTACATGGCACCAACTAAAAGAGTGACCAACAGTCTGAAAGGTGACTAATTTATCTGGAAGGCTGTCAGCTCTCATTTCAATTTATTCAGTGACAACATGGCCTAAATCAAATTTTAAACAAACGAAAACATAGCAACTGTCTAGGCCGACTGCTGGAAGAAGCCTCAAGGGTTCCAAGTGGAAGTCTTTGGAGACCCCGAGAGGCCCACTCTGCTGCCTTTCATTTAGTGAAGTGACAGAACAAGTCTCCCCAGGGCCAAGCAAGGAGGCTGATGTAACTTGGTGAGATGAAGCCATGGTAAACACTAGCTGACGGCATTCTAGCTTTTAGGCAATTCTCGGCACATGTCCTCATCATTCTTAACCCTTTACACATGGTGTTGCCGGGTTGGCAAGAACACCAGAGGTCACTTAACCCTAACAGCCATCACGTGCATCCTCGTTTTGCTGATACAGCATAGAGGGAGCATGGAAGCTACCTGTGATGGCTAGTTTTATGCCATTTGACACAAACTGAAGTCATCTGGGAGGAGGGAACCTCAATTATGAAAATGCCTCCAGAGGAGTGGCCTACTGTATGCAAGTCTGTAGAGCATTTTCTTAATTAGTGATTGATGGAAGGAAGGCCTGACCCGTTGTAGGTGGGACCACCCCTGGGCTGGTAGTCCTGGGTTCCACTAGGAATCAGGCTGAGCAAGCCATAAAGAGCAAGCCAATCAGCAGCACTCCTCTCTGGTCTCTGTATCAGCTCGTGTCTCCAGGCTCCTGCCCTGTCTGAGTTCCTGTCCCGACTTTCCACATTGATGGACTGCTACCTGGAAGTGTAAGCTGAAACAAATCCCTTCCTCCCCAAGTTGCTTTGGTCATGGGGTCTCGTCACAGCGCTAGTAACTCTCTAACTGGGACACTTCTAGAGGCGGAATTGTGTCAGGGCATGTTTGTCTTACCTCCATAATGTGTAGCCTAAGCCTGGGTCAGTCTTATCTCGAGAGACACCCTCAAACCCCTGCATGGTGCCTCCATGACTTACCTTCAGTGACCCGGGAACGGCACTGCCCAGTCATGGGGCTATATTCTTGGCTCTCATCCGCACATACACACAGGAAGGACCCTTCCACGTTTTCACAGAAAGCTTCCCCACATACACCACTGAGCAGCTCACATTCGTTCACATCTGGAAAAAAAGAACACAGACCAAGTAAGACATGCGGGTCTCTCCTGACAGCTATACCAGCTGTGCCAAGGCCAGCAATGGCTGCTGGAAATGAGCTGATCTCCAGGGAGCCCTTGAATTCGTCCTTCCCGGGAAAGGACCCCTGCAGGCAGAGCTGGACAACTTGGCCTGGATGAAAGGATGGTGCAAACATGCAGACCATGTTCTAAACTCCAATTCTAGTTTTAAGGAACAGCCTGGGAGCTCACTGGGAGTGTAGTGTGAGCCCTTTGACTATCCAGGATCGTCATTCAAGGGAAAACCGGACACATCGGCACTTGGGTGATCCAAACTTAGATTTAAGATGTAAGCTTTTAAAACATACTTATATGTTGGAAAATACATTTCCGCCTAAATTAACAATAGAACTTGGGCTCAACGGGCACAAGTGAATATTTGCCAGGGAACATTCATCTAGTCGGCAAAGCCGATTGGTCCAATAACTAGTGATCAATTCCACTCTTTTCTTAGTCTTTTGATGTCCCCAGTGTAACCTCTACCTTGATGAATGTTTCCTTTGTATATATAAATCCATATAATTAAAGCAAAGTCAAAAGATTTGCTTAATGCAAATCTGAAGTTCATAGGCCCCAAACAAAGGCTCTTTATTCATCTTACTTTGTCCAATAGTACCATTTACTTTTCTGTTTCTCAGAAGTTTTACTGGTGACTTCCTCAGCCAGGAAAGCATCCACCCAACTCTGAAATGCCCCCTCTCTTCTGCATAAACAATATACATTCCAGCTTTCATAATCATACTCTGAAAATCTTTATAAATTTAAAAATGTGAGCAATTAGCCAACTTATCCAGGAGTGGGGAAAACATCTTGTTTTTCCTTGTATGCTGAGTTTGCTTTGCTTTGTTTTGTTTTTTTGGACAGGTTTGAGAATCTTGAAGTTTCAGACTTCTACCTAACTTTTCCACTTCACTTGTCCACAGACAGATATAAACCCAACAACCTGGGTTTCACTTCTAAAAAGATGGGATCATAAAGCAACATGGAATTGAAGTCTTTAATCAACATGGTCATACTTTCATCAGAAAAGTTGACTTTAGAAATTGGCTGGTTCACATTTGCTAATTTTAGGTATGTAATATCAAATGAGATTCTACTTTCCAGCACATACCAGCAACATGGCTATTGCAAGCTCTCCCTCCAGGCTGTATGCATTTGAACAAGAGGTATGTCTTAGCTTACTCATGCAGATCCCCCACGTGAAGATATGACCTTGAGTCTGGCCGGCCCTGCTCCCACCTTTATAGAAGTTACCTCAGTCAGAGAAATAAGTAAGGAAATCTCAGGCTTCAGGGAATGCTGGGAATTAAAGGAAAAGACCTCGGAAGAAGCATGTAGTACTGATTCTTCCATGAGGGGGTATGTTGGAGAAATGTCACTTGAACCCAGATCCGAATGATGAACAGATAATGGTGGATGGGAACAGGCCCGAGTAAGAGGAAACAGCACAGTCAGAGACCAGATACACGATTTCATCTCTGAAAGGCTATGTAATGTTCTTTGAGGAGAAGCGCATTCAGTAAGTATTCTGTCAACATCTCTTTTTTTAAAAAATTATCATTATTATTTTATGTGTATCGATGTTTTGTTTGCATGTATGTCTGTGCACCATGTAGATGCCTGGTGCCCTCGGAGATCAGAAGTGGGTGTCAAATATCTAGAGTTACAAATGGTTGTGAACCACCATGTGGATGCTGGAATTAAACCCATGTCTTGCATAAGAGCAGCCAATGCATTTAACTAGTCTTTAGTTAATATCCCTTAAACAATAATTTAAAGAACCAAGAAAATGATATTTATTGAGCTTATCAAAATAGTAGCCAACATCCATTCTGTAAGGGGGGGTGTTCTATGTGCCAGACTGGAAAATCAATATGGTTCAGGCACACATATTTGTCCCTTCAGAATGACCAGTAAGCAGGGGCTTTGGAACTCTGTGGAGTCAGCAGCTGATATTCCAGTATGAAACAAGCAAACAGCACATACTAAGCACTTGCAGTAGATCAAATGTTATGCCCACAGAAGATTAACTACCACAGAAGGAGCAAGTGACAGGCAGCAAGTGACCAGTGGTGTGACCAACCACAAGCAGCCTAATGTCATGGGCACAGGAACAATGAGGAAGTGTGGAGCTAGGAAAGTAAGTAAGACTCACATCAAGGCCTGTGAGTCAAAACATAAACAAACTCCACTATTATTTTACTGGTACTGGGGACTAGGCATATACAATTCTCTTATTCTCTTATATTTTAGGTACGTGTTCCACTGATAAACTATATTTCTTTGTTAAATTTTGATTTCAAAACATGGTCTTGTTGTTACCAAAGCTGGCCTTCAATTTACTTGAAATCCTAGGGCTTCATCCTCCAGAACATCTGGGAAGACAGGCCTTCACTACCGGCCCGTCTGTATCCATCCAAGGTAGTTTCATAGGATGGTCATAGCTGTCTTGTTGAAGAGTTATGCTTCTGTGTAATTCTTTAACAGTGATGTGTGGTTTTTGATTCGGCGTTGTTCATGTGCATTTGTGAAAACTACATGGCTGCTTCCTGAATATTTTTCTGTAATTAGTGATTAACTGATTTCCCATAATGAATACCAGAATATCTGTACAATATACAAGAAAATACAAGAAAAGCTTCTGAACAGGCTTTGCCATCCAGGTCGGATCTGGAAGGTAAATGAACTAGTGCTTGACTGGCAAATTGCCAGAGCAAGTAAGTCACTGCCTTTACCTTAAAGGGCACCCGCCTTGTGGCAAACACAGCTCTTCTCTCTATTCAGAAGAATAAAGAAGAAGTTGTGTAATGTGTTTTTGGCGGAGGACACTCTTTCGTTTCCAGGCTGCCCAGACCCAAACTAATCACACAGAAACTGTATTATTAAAACACTGCCTGGCCTATTAGTTCATACTTATTGGCTAGCTCTTAAATCTTATTAACCCATTTCTATTTATCTGTGTATCGCCACATGGTTATGGCCTACCGGTAAGGTTCCGTCCAGCATTTGGTCTGTCTCCTGTGGCAGCTACGTGGCTTCTCTCTGACTCTGCCTACTTTCTCTATATATCTTTTCCAGTCTTGCTCTATTCTGCCCTGCTATAGGCCCGAAGCAGCTTCTTTATTAACCAATGGTATTCACAGCATAACTGAGTGGAAGCCCACATCAATGTGTGAAGCTAGAGATTCTGTAACTTCCCCCTCCCCCCTTTCCCTATGAAATTGCTTAAACAGAAAGCATGTTTCATAACAAGTTCGCACAAATCACAGCTGATCAGAATATGAAATATGAGCTCTCCTCTATGAGTCTGTGTTGAACTACACTCTGGGACATCTTATGCATGGCATGGGAGCTTTCCCGGCCCTGTCTGTCCCATAGCAGTTGCACAATCGGAAGCATTATTGTGCTGGTGTCATTCTTGGAAATGGAAGCTTGTGCCAGTACTTTCCTTAAACGTGCTGCTTAATGAGGTGTGTGTCAAAGACAGGCACACTGTACCCCACAGCAGACTTCATTACCTGGGCACAGGAGACTACACAGATTCACACTTGGCTAGGTTTAAACAGCTGTCCTTTAAAATGGCCCCAGATAACTCACACTTCTCTCTTGATGTCTCCGTCCCCTTTGGAGGACAAAGCACATACAATTTTCACAATCTCAAACCCTATGATATAAAAAGCAAACCATAGTGAAAAGTTTCCTGCTTGAATTCGCCTCTTTTTGATGATGTTCATTTCTGTTGGAAAAGATACATGGAACACGATGAGGGGAGGAAACAGAACGAAAACCGAAAACTCACCCACACACCCTTGCCCATCCTGTGGGGCCTGAAAGCCTTGATAACAGAGGCAGCGGAAAGAACCAGGTGTGTTGTCACAAAACCCATGGCTGTCACACACAGTGTTGTTTACACATTCATCAATATCTGCAAAAGAGACATGGGACATCAGACAGGAAATAAACTCAGACCGACAAACGCCAGGCATGGAATGGATAAGGAAGGGCGCTCTGTTATATCATGATTAACAGGAAAATCATGTCCACATAAAAAGAACTTTAAAAACATTGTACATGTTAATAAAATGCTTTGATGAAAATGAGTTAGTAGCTAAACTACTGGGGTCTATGAGAAAACTTTGGCTTGTCCTCAGGAAATATTTTCTCGCTGAAATGACTGCCACAATTAGCCACAGTCAGTATTTCCTAAATGCTTTCGAGTCTTTATTTCCAGAGACAGCTTTATTTTCCTACAGGGGAAAGTGCTGTTGCCTCTAGGAACTTCTTTCTTTTTGGATGCTATGTCATCATTATGCAAAATAATGGGCCTCCAGCTAACAACGCCATGTATGCATACCATGCTCTTTGTTCATACCCACCCTCCCATGACCTTTTCTCAAGTACCCTTGTCTATCTCCAAACAGTTATTCTTCTACTTAAAATATATAGATTCTGCCTATGAGAGAAAATACATGGCATTTTTCTTTCTGAGTCTGGCTTATTTTAGGTAAGACGACAATCTCCAGCTCCACCTATTTATGAAAATGACATAATTTCTTTTTTTCATGGCTGAACAAAACTCTATTGTGTATATACACCATATTTTCTGCCATTCATTTGCTGATGGACATCTAGGCTGGTTGCATGACTTGATCATTGTGACTAGTGCTACAATAAACATGGATGTCCAAATATGTCAAGTGTTGACTTAGGGCCCTTTGGGTAGGTACTACAAGGAGTCATTATATCTGGGTCATATAGTTCTATTTTTGAGGAACTTCCACATGGATTTCCATAGCAGCTGGACTAGCTTATATTCTCACTGGCAGTGTAGAAAGAATCTTCATCTTTCACTCTTTATATCCTTCCTGTTACACCGTGTTTGTTTTCTTAACCATGCATGGCCTTTCTGACTTGAGGAACATGGAATCTCAACGCAGTTTTTAAAAAGATGCTTCTTTACTTCCGTGTGTATGAGAGTTTCTGCCTGTATGTATGTATGTGTACCATGTCGACGCAGTGCCTATGCAGGCTAGAAGACGGCATCAAGTTCCGTGAAACTGGAGTTGCATGTGGTTGTGAGCCACCATGTGGGTGCCAGGAAACAAACTTAGGTCTTCTGAAAGAGCAGCCTGTGCTCTTAACAACTGAACCGTCTCTCCAGCCCCCTCAATGCAGTTTTCATGGCCACTTCGGGGGGGATACAGTAACTGCTAAAGACAGCGCTGACTGTGGAGTTGTAGGAAGGAGAAAACAACGGTTTACATAGCCCTGTAGATAGCTGTGCCTGCTTGAGAGAGAATCTGATAAGCCAGCCTGCCCTGTCACTCATGGGAAAAACTGTGTCACTAAGTTACAGCTTCTCAAGATCCCAAATGCCAGTTACCCCACAGGATTATCTACATGAGATCTCATGAACAGTGGTCTTGAGCTGTCCGCACAATAATTAACATGTTCCTATAAATGTCGTATTTACAACAGATTTCTAGCTAGAGTCCCTCTTTATCTTTCTAGGGACCATCTCCACGATCCTTCCCTACCCATTCTTTCGTTAGTTACCATGCACACTTCCAGGTACCAAGCTTTCTGCTCTTTCCACCTCAGAACACAACAGTCCCTCAAATACAGGGTTTTGGAGAAACAATTAAGAAATATACATAAAGAATTTATTTTCATGGTAAATCAGCAGATCAAGTACAAATAACAAAGGAAATATGAGAAAATAAGTACCACATATCAGGATTTAGTTATGGAGGAGTTGACATTAGTAAGACTGTCCATTTCTGTTCTAAGCTAAAATTAAGTTATAAGATGTGTGATAAAAGAAAAAAATTTACCCCCCAAATTTTCTTATTTCCTTTCCAAATTGTCAAACACTGATATTATTAAGAATAAAGTCAAACTATCTCATATTTTAATTGAAACATGTAAGTTATTAAATCAAAGTGTCCTTACTTTCTCTCAATTCTATGAAAGCCGTTCCTTCTACTTTCAGAGCTGGGCCCTTCCCATCCCGACTGGTCTGTGCTCACCCTGGTCCACCTCTGCATCCTTCTCCAGCATCTTCAATTACTCTTCTCCTTGTTCCTCCCCTCACTGCCTTTGAAGTGTTAACATAGTTTGGAACAGCTTTCTCTTGATCTCACCTCCATCTGCTACTTTTCTCTGGCATTAATGCAAAATGTTTTGTTAGAGTTGGCTACACTCCCTACCTTATTTCCTGATGCAGCCACTCTTCTGCATATGTGAGCGATGAGTTTCCAAACTCGAGGAGGCTTACTTCCTCTATATAAACTAGCATTGTATTTGCAAATAACCTACACATATCCACACACCCTCTCGTATACTTAAAATTAATTTTTTTTAGATTTATTTACTTTTATGTGCATGGGTATTTTGCCTATGTGGATGTATGTGCACCACAAGCGGGCCTGGTGGCCATAGATGCCAGAAGAAGGTGTTGGTTCCCTTTGGAAATGAAGTTACCAGTGGTTATGAGCCACCACTAAGATGTTAGGAATCAAACCCAGATCATTTGCAGAGCAAGTTCTCTCAACCACTGTGCCATCTCTCTACACCACCCCACCCCTAGATTTTTTAAGACCTCCTCTTTTTTTTAGTATTGCAATGCATTTCTGGACCACCTCATAAAGTTCAGCCAGGTACTCTCCCAAGAGCTACCATCCCCAGCTCATCCCACAGAGTCCCTGTGACACCCAATGTATTGTACATTCTATACAAACAGTTGTTGTACTGTATTGTTTAAGGACTAAAAACAAGAGGAACGTGCTCAGCTCAGATGGGACTTTTTCAAGTATTTCGGGATCTACTGTTGGCTGAACTTCAGAGCACAGAACTCAAGGACACATTTTACCAGTGTACACAAATAATGGCAAAGGTATGCACAACATTATCAGTGTGTTCCAACAATTGCTATGAAGATTAAAAAAGCATCCACAAAGCACTGACCCGGAAACATAATATGCTAGGAGGACCCGATGCATGTCCACCATTACCATCATTATCATGCTTCCTCCCCAGGGACCTACAATCTCCTGAACTTTGTCCTTCTGAAACACAGATGCTGCAGAGAGGCACCCCTTATACCCCAAACCCAGGCCATCCCCCATTGCCCTCTAAGTCTGGGGAACACCCACACCTTGAACACTCTTTCCAGCTTCAACATTATTCTTTTTCAACCTTCCATGGCTTGAAGGTGGATGTCTGCCAGAGCTCAGAATTCCCGGGATCTACTGCATGCTAGGTTTCCCCGTCTACCCTCCTAGACTAAGCTCCAACAACCAAAGTCCTTGGGGTCAAAGGTTTCATCTTCAACCACAATCCTTCCCCCAGTACACTTCTTATCCTTATCTATTTTTATTCGATTTTCTGCCATAATCTTGATCAAGCTTACAGTTGAATTTAAAAAGAGAACTTAAAGCATCTCCCTGACAATGGGTGAGCATTTTCTCTCATTTCCATTCTTCTTTTCCATCTGAACTTGAATAGAAAGCCCAGTACAAAGATTTCACATCTAAATCTTCCTCATGGCATCTACTGCAGCACATTGGTTGGACTGATTTGAACTCCCCACACAGCTGAGATTACAGTTGGTTTACTGTCCTCATGGTGTCTACTGCAGCACATTGGTTGGACTGAGCTGAACTCCCCACACAGCTGAGATTACAGATGGTTTACTGATTGCAACTTTGAGGAGGAATTCTTTCTTGACACTGACTCACTTAACACTGGCCACTGCTAACTCTGGACTTCCTGAAGTGGGCATCTGTCAAAGAGATTATGTTGTTCTTCACACCACAGGCTTTTGGGGGTTGTAAGTTCAGCAAGTCTCCGGTTACCATTTACATGCTGATGGATTCCCAGTCTCTCTCAGTGCTTGAGTTCCGTCCTGTTGAAACATTTATCTAAGACCAAATAGACACGTCAGGGACAAATGAACTTGCTATCACTGCCCTCCTCACAACAGCTCCGTGTCTCCTATGCACCCTTCATCAGCAATTCCACCCAGACACTCATGCCAGAAATCTTATCGCCATCCCTCCCCTTCTGAAACTCCCTTTGCAGCCCTACCCTATATCTTCTCCTTCTGGATACTCCCTACACTCCAGTTGGCTTCCCCTTCTCCGGTCTTGCCCCTCCCTCTAACCCGGCAGCTCTCAACCTTCCTAATGCTGCGATCCTTGAATACAGTTTCTCATGTTGTGGTGACCCCCAGCCATAAAACTATTTCATTGCTGCTCCATGACTGTAATGCTGCTACTGTTTTGAATCGTAATGTAAATATATTTTTGAGGTAGAAGGTTGCCAAAGGGATTGTGACCCAAAGGTTGAGAACCACTGTAATCCACGCTCTGCCTAATTGCTGCTGTCTGTGCACTCTTTGCAAAATGCAAGCCCATCCATGCCCTTCTACTGCTCAAAATGTTCACCCTCTCTCCTTGACTGGAGCACAAGGCTTCTGTCATCTGGCTCCCAGCTACATGTGTGCTTGCGGTTCCCAGACAGCCTTCTCAACTGAACTCTAGCCCCACGGGTGAACTAGAATAAAGCTTCACTGACCTTGAAATCTTATAAACTCCTTGCTTTACTGACTCTTCCACTCCTACATTTGCACAGAAACTCATGCTGACCCTTCCGGACTTAGCCTAAGGGGCACCTCCGTCGTGGCACCTCCCTCAAGGACTCCAGAGACGGGCATCAAGCTGCTTCTCCTTTTTCTATGCCTGTATTCGGCTTGAAGGGGTGGGGAACCTTCCGCACACCCTCACCAGCCACTGACTTCCCTACTAAAAAGAGAGGGAAATAGGGAATTTGGCTACTTGAAATCTACTGGCTTCTCAGAATTTCATCTGATGATGGTCTCATTACTGTTCACCAGCACAGGAACTGAATAACTGGCCTGAAGGTGAACAAGTCCCCAGCTGGCTATGAGTTACTGGGCGTCTTGCAGACTCAGTTTACTGTAACAATGATTCGCCAAGCAAGTTTAGATGAGTAATAGTTTGGACTGGAATGAATAGGGGAAAGGAATGTGAAGTGCCTGCTGGAGACTAGCTGTTCAACAATTAATATTTTATAAAAATGATACAATGCAACTCTGCAGTTTCTCGTTTTCAACAGTGAGGTGAGGTAATAGCTTAACTGAAGGACAGCACTGGTCTCACTCCTGAGAAGGGCCAGGCAAAGCTCTCCCACTGAGCTAGATCCCCAGTCCTTTGTTTCAATTCTTTAATGGCCTACAAAAAAATTGTTTCACTTTCTTTGATGGTGTGAGGTTTCAGGTCTATTTCCCATTATCTGTCTGGATAGATGAACATCATTCTGTTTTGGCCAGGGTTGAATTTGGAACTCAAAACTAATTTTTGAGTCAACAAAATATCATATTTTCTTTGCTTAATGTCAAAACTTCTATAGCAATTTTCCTTACGGGTCTGGTAAAGGCCACACTAGGAATTATCACTAGCAATACTACCCCAAAGCTATAAATCTACTGGAATTGATTGTCTAATAATTGCTCAGCCATCAACACACACATATTAAGCATATTATCATAAAAGAACTACTAATTCCTCAGACAGCACTGCTCTTCTTAATTTTTACTGGGAAAAGTACAGGTAAATATTGATGTGTCAATGTAAATGAAGTTAAGAAACAATACCACCTACAAGGCCACTGAACTGACTCCCCCCTGCCAAAAAGACACCTCTAAATATTAGAATGGTAAATGGAACACAGCGCAGGATGCCTAGAGCTGCCATCAGCTGGTGTTGGAAGTTGCAACTGTGTCAATGTTTGTCGCGTCCACACCTCTAAGTTCTCCACCGTTGACCTGTTTTGCATGCCTATAAGCTTTTCAGTCGATACATTTTCTTAACCTGCCAAAAGTTCTTCAAAATCTATGTGGTAAGACAGAACTCCATCTTTCCTTTCTTTCCTGAATAGAGGTTAATAAAAGTCACCTAGTTTTCATCTTCTTGCTTTGGTAAAGCAAACAATAAAATCAGGAGAAAAAAAAAGCATGAAGGATTCAACATGACTTTCTGAAAGAGAATGGGCCAGGCAGCTTACATGCCAATCAAAAAATTAAAACTCTCTTCAAAGAACTTGACAACGAGATTCATAACAAACATAAATGGTCCTGCTAGGGGCCACATTCAGAAAAGCTTGTGTGTGCAACAAGAAAGGTGCATTTATGTTTATTTCATTGGGAAAGTGGTTTCGTCTTTTTTTTTTCCAAACAAATTCTTCAGTTTTGCTTTGTTCTCAATTATGAAGAAGAAAGCCGTTTACTCAGGCTCTTAACATCTGTGCTTTGTAGATTTTTTTCCTTTCTACTTCCAAGGGAGACATCTCCACCTACTAGGGGAAAGTTGCAGAAATGAGCCGCCCTTCTGCCTCTAGGATACTCTAGCGAGGGCGATGGTAGGAATGGGAGTACCATTTGTGGTATGTGGCCATTTACAAACTCACCGGAGTGGCTGCAATGTTGGGAATGAAGACCCTTCATGCTATCAGGGCGTTATTGCATGAATCACATTGTTTGTCCTGACTTAGAGGAGATTTGAGCTTTATCTAGCTTGACCTCCTTATTTTAAGAGTCAGAAAACTGAAGTGTGGAGAAGGAAGTGATTTCTGTCAAGTGACAAAAACAGTAAAGTGGTAAAGATGGCGAAAGACTGGTTCTTGTTGAGGATCATCTTCTAGATCCATCCTGAAGGCTCTGTTCAGCATGCGGGCTTGCCTCTTACAGGGATACTTATAAAATGGGACTCCTGGGCAAGGAGTGAACCACACCCCGAGGCTAACCAAAGTGTAAGAGAGCACTGCCAAGACGCACATCAGGCCGCATTGTCTGCCGCTCACTGGCATCGCTTGGTGACTTGCAGTTTAGAAGGACCTCCTGTCCTTAAACAGCTCTTAATACAAGTACCATCATACTGAAACCTAGAAACCAGGACACTGTAGGTTCTGAAGATGTTTATTGAAGAGACTCCTAGAAAAACACATACCAGGCTCCAGCGGTGTGCTGGTCTCAGGAAGACCCAAGCTGATAGCTAGAATGATGTCCTTCCATCTTTTCATCAAAAGAAAATGACCTACTATTTCAGCTGAGATCTTCCTGATCACCTGCAATATTTGGGGCCAAGATTTTAAGGAAACAGTCACATAAATGGGCCTTGTGTTAGAAGGGACATAGGGCTTCTGTGCAGGAGAATCTCAGGCCTCACACTCTTTCTTGATAGGAGTAGAGGTTGACCAGAAGACAGGAAACCCCAGCCAAGAAGTGGAACTGAAAGACGTTAGCAGAATTCTGCCCAAAGGAATTTTAAAATGGCATGGCTGCTGGCCCAAGGGAGATTAAGGTATTTCTCAGAGCACAGAGGAAAGCCAGCAGTGAGCAGGAGATGAGCAGAGTCCTGAAGAAAAAAAAAATAAAATTTAGCCAATAGGAAATTAAAAACTGGATTTGGAGAGCACCCAGACAATACAATAGGATATTGTAGAACCTTTCTAAAAAGGTCCAGTGAGGTCTGGCAATGTCCACGGGTCTGGAGAATATGGTCCTTATGTGTTATGGATAATAATTTAGTTCTGGGAAATGGGCAAGCCAGAAAAACAGCAAAACCAATGTCTTTGTATAGTCTGACTTCCACGCCAACAGAAGAACCAGAGAGAAGGGCAGGAGAAAAAAATGTGGGGGGAATTGATGGTCACAAATCTATTTGAAGCAGCCTAAGACACGCTATAAGAAATGACAGAGGCCAGAACTTCTAGAAAACAAGGCTGGTCAATGAGAGGCACTCCTTTAACCACTCCTCCCCCAACCTTAGGAAACACAGCCCTCGGAGATTTACTCAAGTGGTTACTTTAAAATGCCGGGACTAGATTCCTGCTTGATTTCTGAAAGCAGCTTTTGGGTCCAGAGAAGCTGAGCCAAACTCAGCTCTGATATTTGTCAGTCATGGCAGAGTACACCAATTCCTCATTTACAGACATCAAAACTCAATCTCCTGATTATCTAGTCCAGTGATTCTCAACCTTCCTAGTGCTGTGACCCTTTAATACAGTTCCTTACACTATGCTGCCCCCAAGTATAAAATCACTTTCATTGCTACTTCATAACTATAGTTTGGCTACTGGTATGAATCGTAATGCAAATATCTGTGTTTTCCTGCTGCTCTTAGGTGAGCTCTATAAAAGGGAGTTGCATCCCACAGATTGAGAACCTTTGATCTAACCTGAAAAGGGGGAAGGGTTCTCCGACTCTCTCTTGCCATATCTAATACCATGTCCTCCTGGTTTTATCTCTTGCTTCTATCTCCGTTCTCTTCTTTGGGCTCCGACCTTGACTGAGGTTTCTGCATCTCACAGTTGGCTGACTGCAATGAACTCCTAACTTGGTTTTGTGCTTTTAGACCCTCAGGAGGAACACGGATTTATTACTCATAATAATGAAATGATTAAACTTCTAGAAATATTCAGTCAAGTAAGTTTCTGCTTAAACATTGTTCTGGTTTGAATATGTGTCCCCCACCAAAGACGTGTGTGTCAAACTCTTCACCCCAACCCATGGTGCTGCTTAGGAGGGTCTAGTAACTTAAGACAGGCCTACCTAGAGAAAATGAGTCACAAGGAATGGTCCTTGGAAGTGTTTCGCCTAGGCCTACTTCTGGTTTCTTTCTACCACAAGGTAAAAATCTCTTCTACTCTATGCTTCTGACCCAATTTTCCTAGGACCAACAAAAGGGCAACTGTATTATATTCTCTTGTTGATGTAACAAAATATCTGACATTACTGTTTCAAAGGCAGTAAAATTATTTTTTATTTTTAATTATTTTTTTAAAAAACAATCTTTTCTTATTTTACATACGAATCCCAGTCCCTCCTCCCACTCCAAGTCCATCCACCCCTCAGAGAGGGTAAGGTCACAGCCACAAGAAAGAGTATGAACACAGAGACCATGAAGGAAATAGCTCAAATGACAGCCAGCACCCTACTTACTGCATTTCCACACAATATACATGTAGAATGAAAATTAATAAGCTGATACATATAATAAAATTAATGTTTGTAAACAGCACTGTTGAATAAAGGAGGCAACTGATGAGTATATATTATGGAATTCCATTGACAGGCTGTTGAAAGCCAGGCAAATTAACTACAATGAGAGAGTAAGAATGACTACTAGTTATGTGGACCTGGAGGGGTGGGGGGTGGAGGTCCATGATCATTTAACATCACTGGGAGGTTTGGAGGAGGGTTAGCAGGACAGTTCCTAAGTATGCTGAACCTGTAAAAGCTAAGCTGTGCCTCAAAAAATACATGCTTATAAAACTATCTTTTTTAAAATTTTTACTGGTGTCTGTGAGTCTGTGAGAGTATATGCCATGCACATGCAGGTACCCACAGAGGCCAGAAGGGGGCATCAGATCTCCCGAAGCTGGAGTGACAGGCATTTGTGAGCTGCCTGACATGGGTGCTGGGAACTGAACCCAAGTTCTTGGAAATGGTAGAAGGCATTCTTAACAGTCAGGCCATCTCCCAGTTCTATTTTTAAGTATGAATTTAAAATAAGCTTTATAAAAAGCTAATTTATATTGCTACATTTGCAGGCTAGAGACACTGAATTTCAAGGGGTCTTTCATGTCCCCATTTCCCAGGAGTACAGTATTGGGGCATATGCACTGTATTTGACCATGGAGTACAGTATTGGGGCATATGCACTGTATTTGACCATGAAATACAGTATTGGGGCATATGCACTGTATTCAACCATGGAGTATACAGTATTGGGGCACACACGTTGTATTCAACCATGGAGTACAGTATTGGGGCACACACACTGTATTCAACAATGGAGTACAGTATTGGGGCACACACACTGTATTTGACCATGGAGTACAGTATTGGGACACACACACTGTATTCGACCATGAAGGGATTCTACCACAGTAGTCTTGATCATTACTTCCTGCTCACTGTAATTCATTCCTAAGCCTCTTTTTAAACTGCAAAATAGAGGCAAGCTATTTTTTGCTTATTTAAAACAATGCAACCCAGAAAAAGACTACATATGTGACACACTTAGTGCTTTAACTGTATTTTAGTAAGATAAGACCTACTGCAAGTCACGGGGAAGCATATGAGTCTTGTGTCAACTGTGTCTAGTTCTTATAAAAAGTGATGAAGCAATATCATGGAGGGGTTTTTACCAGTGTCTTGGTGAATATAGTTACATTCTCAGAACAGACAGAAGCTGTGATGCCATAGGATGTGGGAGTTGAACACATTGATTGTCCAAGGCTGTGATGCCATAGGATGTGGGAGTTGGACACATTGACTGTCCAAGGCTGTAATGTCATAGGATGTGGGAGTTGGACACATTGATTGTCCAAGGCTGTGATGTCATAGGATGTGGGAGTTGGACACACTGATTGTCCAAGGCTGTGATGTCATAGGATGTGGGAGTTGGACACATTGATTGTTCAAGGCTGTGATATCATAGGATGTGGGTGTTGGACACATTGATTGTCCAAGGCTGTGATGCCATAGGATGTGGGAGTTGGACACATTGACTGTCCAAGGCTGTGCATGTTTCTAGGTGGTTCATTCAGAGATGCTGAAGCTGAGTCAGCATCAGCTTCTCTGGGAGTTGCCTGCTAGGCCCAGAGTGGCTTCCAATCCTGGGCCCTTCCCTACTCTGCATTACCTTTTCAGACATTCAAAAGTAAACATTGCTAGAAAATGCTCATTTGTACAGAGGTAAAATATGAGTGAGGTTTTTAACTTTGTGGGTTTTTTTAAATACCCTAAGGAGCCCTAAATTTTAAGTGTTTAAATATTCCCCCATTTTCATCCCTAGTAGACTAAAGACAAAGAAATAAGATAAATAACAGAAGTTTCTTTCTATGTCACTCAAAGAAGGTCAGGAATGGACAGTCTCGTGAATGAAGTTTTACAGGGCTAACTTAAAAAAAGAAAAATCCACAAAGCACACACCACATCAGGATTACATTTCAAACCAAACTGACAAGCTCATTCCATGAATGACCAAGAGAGTGGAGGAAGTTGTCTGACCCTAATGGTTTTCCTCATTGAGGGAGCTTGAAGAACTCGAGCTTTGTTTCTGGAAAGGTCGTTTGTGTCATTAAATAGCTTGGAACGCATGCTCTTTGTGCTTGGCAAGGACTTCGTGCCAGAGACCAGAGCTACAGAGCAGCGCTAGGGGCACAGCCTAGGGAAACATGGCTTGTTCAGCTATCTGTTTCCAACAAAACCTCGATATTTCACATAGAGATTCAAACCTGAGTATCTGGGACAATGAAGAAAAAATTAAGGTCACAAAAATTAAGGATGTTTTTCATGAAACAAGCCATGCTTTTGTTTTTATCTAGTTAGAGGCAGCCTCTGGCTTTTCTGGAACTTGTGGTGATCCTCCTGCCTCAGCCTCCAGAGTGTTGGGATTACAGGTATGTAAACTCTCCCACCAACTGATTTTCTTCTAAGAAAAGCAAAACAAACAAACAAACAAACAAAAAAACCCCATAGAGTACACTGCCTATATTTCTTCAGGGAAATAAGAAAGTGTATCTCTGGATGTGAAAGCACATTTGCCATTTTCTTCCTATTTCTTTGCACCAAGGCTAAGATGCTAGCATATGAAACCAGAAAAGTGAGTGAAAGGGGGGAAGGCTATTAGAATTGTTATGAAAAAGAAATATTCCTAAAATCTAAAAGAACAACACAAGAAGCCTTCAATATAAGACCACTTTTCTACCCTGAAGGCGCTCATGAAGGACAATTATGGAAAATGGAATACATGGATCCCACTGCTAATTACATCCGTGCCATTCAGAGAAAGTTCTCTCCAGGATGCCAGGAAACACCCCGTGCTTCAGCTGTACGCAACTGGATAGGCTTCTTTTTCCGCATCTCTCAAGAGACAAAACACACGGAATATGCATGTGTGTTTTTATGCTGTCATAAGTTTTATAAATGCAGTATTGCTTTGTCTTAACACATCTATTAGTAACACATTTACGTCACCTATTAATTTAATAGCTTTACACTTTGATACTAGCTTGCTTTAAGAGCATAAAGGTCTTATTCTAAATTCCAAGCCACACTGTACATTGTGTTTTGCTACACCACTTCTTAGGCTAAGCGGCCAGTGTGGACTGGGAGAAAGCCCTTAGCATAGGCCAAACATATCAAAACCCAGATTCATCTTTTTGACACATAGGCCCCAGAGGCAACATAAAATCGGCCAAAGAATTTTCTTTTTTTCCCCTCACTATTCTAATTTTTCTCTTTCTATATTCCAATAGAAAGCCAAGAAAGATCAATTATAAAACCACAGAAAATTGACAGTACCTCTAGAAATACTAGGCCCAGTGCTTCAGGCAAGAAAGCATCAATGCTGGCCAGAACTTCCATAACAATTAAGACACTGAAACAATTTGAAATGTCAAGCTTTTGGTGGGTGAATGAAAAAATTGAGTTGACTGTGTGACATTTTTAGGGAAACACAGAAGGTGACGAATTAAGGAAAATCAGAAAAATTAATTACTATGCTATATTATGCATGGCTTTAATTTTGGATTTAAAAATAGAGCTAGTAAGCCGTCAACACATAGACCTAGACCTGGAGCTACCAAATAATTTCACTCACAACAATATAATCTGTGTGATGTATATTCTATAAGCACTGATAATGCAAAAATGAACATGTTTTAACTATCCCTACTTCTAGGTAACAAAGGAAACAAGTGACGGCAACTAAAGTGCCCATGTAAGAAGTACTAAGATAGTAATAACAACACAGTCACGGAATAAGCTCTGGGGGCACGTTCTAGTCTGGGTTGATGGTGCCAACACATAACCCAACTCACATGGGTCACAGGGGAAACGAGGTAGTGCTGCTTTAGTGACTTACCCAGTCTACACAGCTGAGAAGGAGCTGGAGGTCAGGTTCCCATACTCAGATCCCACAATTCCACTGTCAACTGCTCTGTGCTTGACCATTACTCGGGGCATGCTTCACAAGATAAAGAAGACTTTGCAAGCATGTACAACACGCTTGGCTCAGGGTAACCTTGTTACAAAGGTTTCCTAATGGTACCTATTATGCCCTAAGTGGCATCCAAAGGGCAGGGAGGGCAAAACTGAAAACGGCCCCTGCCTCTCTGGCCTNNCTTGCAATGGCGGTGATGATAGCAACACAGGCACAGAGGAGGGGGACAGAACGGGACTGGAGAAGAAAAAGCAGAACACTGCAACAGGAATCCGCGTTCGCTAGAAAGTCTGAAGAAATGGTCCAAAGTGCTCTGGGAGTGTGCAGCATTTGGATAAAGACCCCAGAAGGAGAGGTGGGGACCTCTGCACTCCTTATTAATACAATAAATGTCCTCATCGTTGCATCCAAAATCATATCAATTAATACCTAACCCACCCACAGGCTTGTTGTAGAGGTCAAATGAGAAGAAAGGCATGAGGACTTGATGTAGTGCCTGATCAGTGAGAGCTCCGCGCATGGCAGCCAACAACTGTGAATGTTGTTGTTTTACCAGCCATCATGGGCCCATTCCCTGCCCACTTGCATGGGGATCCAAGATGCCTGCCTGAGTAACTGCTTCTAACATGACACGCGGAGCAGTGCAATTTAGATCTGAAGTGTGAAAATACGGAAACACCTTGTAAGAGCTTCCAATGACCTAGAAAGACCTCTCAATGTAGATTATACCAAAAGAATGGTCAAAACGTGTAGCTCAGGCCAGGTACCAAGGGTGCGTGAGGCCATCAATACAAGGTAGGTGTTGTCTGTTCCCATTTGCTGACTTTGCTTTTTGATAATTTCATGTCTATTGTTGGGTTGCAAGGAAAGAGTGGATGATTTTGCCTATCTATCTCTGGGCTTTTAAAGACCAATAGATGGTAAAGGGGCTGAGAGAGAGTTCCTGAAACTTTTGCTTTTATTATGAGTTTCTTTATCCAATGTCGATACCAATCAAGCATCACATGGGAAAATCTGGATCCCAGGCCTGAAGGCAGCTTATTCCATCGAAATTCCCTCCACTCTCTCTCTAATGACTTAAAATCCATTTTCATCCCCTTGCTGAAGCGTGTTCACAGGCAGAGTGAATGTGAACAGTAGCCTTCACAAATGGAGCCCATGTCCTTTACTTGGAAAAACGTCTGACCTTTCCCCCTTTTTTTTCCACATGTGGTAGACAATATACGCCCCTGTTAAATCCCCCCTTCTCTTTTTTTCCCATCCAGTCAAGGTAAGAAACACGCAAACTGTTTTTCCTTAGTAGACCTTTCGGTTTCAGACCGGCGAATGGCTGGAAAAATAAACCTGAAATTCCTCCGCCCAAGCAGCAGGATGTAAAGGTACTTTAACATCATTCTTGGCTAAATCGCTTTCAGAAATATTTCTCTTTAACGATGAATATGAACTTCAGTCTTCGGTCCACAAACCTATTGATGCCTTGGTGTTCTGTGGGCAATGGGTTTGTACTTTCATGCTATACTGGGCATAGCAAATGTACCTCAAGGTCCAACACACAGCAAACTTGCTTCCAGCTCATTAGTTTCTGGAGTGGAGTTGCCCAACGATGACAAAATTAGCCACAAGTCCGAAGTCACCTTGTGTCATTCACATGGCTGCCACTACTATCCACAAGCTTCCAGAAGCCAGCTGTCAGTGATAGGTGGTACTTCTACATCTTCTCTTTCTGAATGAACATGTGAGCAAGGAATGGCTTGAAGTTAGCACCCAAGAAGGGTCTTTATAGTTCTCTAACAGTAGGATTTAATTTTGCGGGGGCTGAGGAGAAAATTCTAGACCTCTGAGTTCCAGCTAGATGTTATAAGAGGTCCCTGCTCTGTCTTGCAGATCTCAATTCTCAACTAGTATCACAATTGTCATGAAGACTGGGACAAGTCATTCATCACACATTCAGTCCCAAGTATGAGAAGTGACAATAACAGTATCGTCATTATCGGTGGGGGTGGGAGCACAGCAGTAGAACATAGAATTAAGACAAAAGCCTTTCATCTTTTCTTTCCAATAGGAAAAAAAGTAATGCCAGACATGCATCCGATTATGAAAGCAGAACTTGCTTCCAAGAGTAATTGTAGATTGCCAGTGAGGTTGTATCTTTTCCATAGATCCCTGCTCCCTTCTTACTGCCCCCAGCCTTCCGCACTCCCAGTACACCAGAGGGCCACACTGGCTGTCACCATAGAGCCTGCACTGAGATCCCTCAGTCAGAGCCTACATTTTACGTGGGGCTTACCCTCATGTCGTGTTGATTTGGTTTTTATTCTTCACGCTGGGGATAGGGCAGAGGCCCTCTGCTCGTCACTTTGAACCTTTGGCTATTTGCTGAAGGTCCTCTGTCACTCGGGAGTCAGAGAACAGTTTAAACTAAGAGGAATTTAATGTAGATCTTTTATTCAAATAGAAAGTAATTTTTTTCATTTACGTAGTTACAGAAGCAGAACAGTCAATTCTGCCACCCTCATTAGCGTCACACCAGCTTCCTTTCTTGCTCTAGATCTCATGGTTCCCTAAACCTAACTCTGCTTATCTCTTTTATATACAGGCTTTATCATATCCTAATGTCACATATCATTTATACTATTAGTTTACTGTCTCAGAGAAAAGGAGGTCTGTTTTGAGTGGTGGCCAGTGAAGTTGCTCCAGTACTTAGGATTGTCATTTGCCTCTAGTAGGCATTCCTGAATGCTTGTTGAGGACTAGGAAGGTAGCTCTGTGGTAGAAAGCTTACTTAGTGTGTGTGCGGTCCTAAGTTTCAATCCTAGCAACTAGACAGATAAACAAACACACTGTTTGCCAAATGGATGAATGAAAACGCTTCTGGACCATGGGACTTTAGGAAGGGTTTGTTGCACATGGCAACAGAAGAGAGAAGATGAGGCCCAGATAGCATGGCTGACCAGCAGAGGAAAACGATAAAGAAAGGATCCCTACATTCTGCAAATCACCAGTGTTTTGTTATTTTGTTGGCTCCTTTGGATTCTTGTGAAACCAATGTGGCCATTCTATCATGTGAATCAGCTTCAAAGGCATGTGATGTTCCCAGCCACTGGATTACAACACAAATTCTCACTCAGCCTCGACACGCAATGGGTATGAAGCCAGAGGCAGTGATAGAGTCAGGGAGCGAGCGAGGCTTCTGCCCAGGGGTCCAGGGGAGTCCGATGGCTCCCAATGTTTCTGCCTCCTTTTCAGGCACAGGCATTCTACTAATAATGATGACGCCATCCCTTGAGCTGGCTAGTGAACACCATGACAAAACATCATTTGCGTAAATTAAAATTTTTACAATAAAAAAAGAATTTAAAAATTAAAGAGCGAAAAGAGCTGGGAATCTTAAAGTAAATGGATAGAGCAAAATGGGTTCTAAAAGGGTGATGTAAGGGAAATAAGGAAATTCACCACCATTTTACCCACAACACAAGAGCTCTGGTTACACAGCGAAGAGAATGGAGCAGAAGACAAGCTGTAACCAAAAGATAGCACGGAAGGATAGAAGATGGCATCCATCTAAAGTGCCCTGTTAACCCGTGATTTCCTAACATCCAACTCTGGGATTTACAATGTATATGCACACATACACACACATAATATAATGCATATAATGCTATATGTATATCACATTATATAAAACATGCTACACCATGTAGTTATTTATCTATCCACAAAGCACAATTATGTCATGTGATTCAAATATAAAGGAACAATGCATCCCATGGAATATGTCCCTGCTCAATCTTGATCTCCCTCCTGCGATATATATAGGCTTTGTATGGGCAAGAACTACCTTGTACAGGGGCTTCAGAGCAGCGGCTGTCACCATGCAGGCATCCAGTAAAACTTCAGTGAATGAATGACTAGTAGCTAATTATTCAGCTATCTTGTTCCCCATCCCCACTAGAGCTTTGAATGACACTCGACTTTCTGCTCCCAGATACTACACACAGGTAAGGGAGATGAAGGCCTGGCAATGTCATCTTACCACAGAGGTGGCCAAGCCGCTTCAAACCATTTAAGACTGAAGATCTGCCTCTTCATTTAGTCATTATGCCGGACACTGACAACTGTCCAAGATCTGGGGGAACCAGGGAAGGGTCCCGCGTATTCTTTTGGCTATGCTAAGCCCACTTCATTGGGCTCCTCCTATCTTGTCTACCCTGGTTGTAGCAAGTGTGTCGCTGCCAGCAGTGACATGGCTTCAGCTGCTTAATCAGAGGCTCGGAAGGAAGTTGGTGAATGGACGTGGACCAAGAGTACCAACCACTTCTCAGCATTAATACAAATACTATGTACACTAGCTCCATTGGCAAACCCTGATCACATGAGCTGGCCTTGTCCTACACCACAGCCAAGGGTTGAATGAGGACAGCACTGTTGCCATAGGTTTCAGACTTAATCCAACAAAAGAAAACTTGGACCAATTCAGTGTATTGGATTAATCCCTAAAAACGAAATCTTTACAAAACTTATTCAAGAAGGAAAATAACATGTTTAATAATCAGTTGTACTACCATACATCAGTGTAATATTCAAAAATTACCCTTTATTACTTGTAAAATTCCAGACTGGGGAATATGGAGGTATGGACCAAGTATCAAAGAGAACAGTCTACAAACACAGAGATTTACAAAGCATAAGGCATTTTCTAAAAACATATTTTAAAAATCAGGCCCTTGCCAAGTAAATGACCAACCAAATTAGAGTTGCAACCAAATTAGAGCAATTATGTAACTCCCAGTTTGCAGAAATCAGTGTTTAAAAAGGTACAGGATGAAAGAAAAATTAGTACATCTAAAAGGCAAATGCACATTAATCTGCTAGCCCTCGCTCTATTTGTCTGGAACAACAGCTTCGATGCATGGAGCATCTGAGACGATCCATCCTTTTCAGAGCATCATGGTACAACCACCAGCTGTAGCAACTTGTACCACATCCCAGAGAAGGAAGACTTAACTGCTCGTGATTTAGACTGGAGGGGAAAATGTAAGCCTGCATCATTCTGGAGACGTGGGGTTCTGCAAATTTGCCCTGTCAGTGTGAGGCAAGGCAGCACCCACCTTAGCTGGGGGAAGAAGCATGAGCTCATGCAGTTTCTTCTCAAAAGGCTACAGTCGCAGGGCCCCAGACATAAACTTAACATAAAACATGAAGCACCAAAGCGCAAGCTCCTTGTAAATCTCCCGTCGCTCACGTTACAATGCCGCCTTCCTCTGTTTCCCTACTTGGGATTCTTTCCAAACCCTGTGCTCTGTTCACGCCAGCTCCACCCTGCACTATCTTTCTCCCATCGCAGCCAAACCTGGTCTCCATGTTTTGTCTGCTCAGCAGAAGAACAATTTCAACAATCTCCGTTTTATAAGATCAGTTTATACCTCCCAACATAATAATTGGTTTCAGCTGAACCTGGATGCCGGTCCTCGGCTGGGTTCCACTGTCGTACTAGTAAGAGA
>LOEQ01001149.1:64811-94233 GCA_001685075.1 Bramus lutescens | reverse complement strand
CTCCTCTCCTCTCCCTCTCTCTCTCTCCCTTTCCCTCCCTCCCTCTCTCTCTTTCAGTCTCTCTCTCCCTCTCTTTCTCTTTCCCTCACTCTTCCTCCTCTCAATCTCTCTCACACGCATGCACACATGCACGCACACACACGTGCACACACACACACACACACACACAGCTGATCTATCACACCTGCTTCTCCCTTTCCCAGGATGCGGACTTCCTCAAGGCCAGGCCAGGCATGCCTTGTGTATAATACTTAAGCTCATAAATGCCACTTCATAAATATCTGCTGGATATATTAGAAATAAATTCCAATCTCTACTTCCCTGAAAATGAGTAATGGAAACAAATAAGAGGAAAAGAAGGCCAGAGAAGTTATGATTCACATGACTTTGGGATGATGAGATTCATGGGGGTGAAGGGTTTAGTGTAATGCTTATCATACACCTAGAGGTCCAGAAGGGGCTGCTATTTATGGTTTGTAGCTGATGCCGTGGGCAAAGGGTGAGCATCTTAGGTTCTGTTTGTCCTTAAGCTACTTTTGCTTCCCAGGCCAGAGCGACAGAAGCACTCTAAGTACTGATAACGTGTGGAGTTAGAAAGCAGAATGTTCCTTCAAACCATTTCTAATTGTGTTGGCTAACAGTGCCCTTGATGAGAAAAGCACAGGGAAGCCAGAGGCAGCTTCCCTAGTCGCAGCGGTACCGACACGTGCAGGGGCTCGTGCCCTGCATTGCCCTGCCTGGCTCACTTATCTGTGTCCCTCATGACTCTGTCCTGCTTGAGAAACTCAGGACGTGTGAACTATGAGTTCCTTCCCCTTCACACTGTATATCAATGATGCTGTAAGTATCCACCATAAAACTTATCACTGTATTACTACTCTACTAAAGGAATAGTGATTGGTTTGGGTTCCTTTAGGTAATGTCTGAAAAAAAAATAATCACATATCCTCAGCACTATCCAGGCAGGTTACTTTCTAACTTCTTGAAGTTCCTTAGGGTCTCTTTTGCCTTTTACTAAAGATGTCTTCAATATTTCTTCTTAGAAGTTCGTCTGTATTTCAGTTCGAGTGGTTCCTGAATGCTCTCTAGAAGTGGATGAATAGGATGGACCCCTGACCAATATGAAGCTCACCGTGGAAGAAGCAGGACATGTGTGTGGCTTAACAAAGTCCAGACCTGAGCTCTCCCTGGTGGACTTCAGAGCATGCTGAACGACAACCCCACTCTTTCCCTGACAACTTCTCACAACCACTGACTTAACACCTTGAGTTCTCCATCTCTCCATAGCCATGCAACTTAGATTACTTGGCTTACCCACTGCTGAAACAAAGAAAGGAAACAACAGACCATCCAGAGGAACAGCCAGCAGAATAGAGACATGCGCAGAATGAGAGAAAATCTATTCAGCTAGAGTAGACTTCATACCTAGGATATGTAAAGAGCTTCAAAAATTAAACATCAAACAAACAAATCTTCCTATCAATAAGTGGGCTAATGAACTGAATAGTCAATTCTCAAAGAGGAAACACAAACAGACAACAAGTATTTGGAAAAGGATTCCACACTTCTGTCCATGGGGAAAGTGCCAATTAGATTGCCCTGAGGTCCCATCTCGCTTGTGTCAGACAGGCTGTCTGTTATCAAGAAAACAAATGACAATGAACACTGCCGAGGAACCTTATTCGCTGCTCATGGAAGTATAAGCTGATGCAGTCACTATGGAAACCAATCTGGAGATTTCCATAAATATTTAAAAATAGAAGTATCATGTGACGCAGCTATACCTCTCCTGGGTATCTACCCAACGGACTCAAGTCAATACGCCACAGAGATACCTGCATATTTGGATTTATTGCCACACTGTTCACAATGGCTAGGAAACGGAACAGCCTTGACATCCAACAATAGATGAGTGGCTCAAAAAATATGGTATATACAAACATAATAGAAATTTATTCAGCCATAAAGAAAAATGAAATCATGGAATTTGCAGGGAAATGGATGGAACTGGAAATCGTTACGTTCAGAGAACTAAGTCAGACTCGGAAAGACAAACACAGCATGTTTTTCCTCATATGGGAACTCTAGACCTGAACTTGTGTGCATATGTACACATGTTCATGTGGGGGGTGTAAGCCAGGAAACTAGAAAGGGGCCATGGGAGGGGTAAAGATCTTACAGGAGGAGGAGCAGAAAACAAGCCTAATTGAAGGCACGTGACATGAACGCAGGAGAGACACAACTGGGGGTGGGAGAGCAGGAAAGAGGGGGCCGAGGAGGCTAGGGAGGAAAGTAGGGACCGACAAGCACAAAGTATGTGCAAAAACTCTACGATGAAACCCCACACTTTGTATGCCACCTTTAGAAGCCAACATAAAATGAAAAGAAAGTCAGTAGAAATCAGTTGTGTTTCCCTCTTATCAATTTCGTATCTTTCAAGGACATGCTGCTCACTTTACTTTCTACTTGCCTGTTTCTCAGTATGATTTCACAGTCTTGTTTTCTACAAAGCCTTTGCTTCTTCTGTCTCTTCCCCACCTGCCAATAATCCATTACATGGGCAATATGAACCCTAATCTCCTTTTGGACTTCCATTCCGTTCTTCCCCTCCAACCCAGCACCTAGTATCACCTCCATGTGGTCAAGGAGCTCCGCCAGCCTGAGCATTAATATCATACGCAAGCTCATTTGCCACGCTCTTCAGGGTCCCTAAGACTTTCTGCTGTCACTCTGTGGCTCGATGAAGCCCTTTAAAAGCTACCAAGACTTTGCAGTTGTATGTGGTAAACACCATACATAAAGGTTTTTTTCTTTTCAAAGAAGTCATCAGCTAGCAAGGAACTGTCTAAAAAGTTTGACGACAGGAACTGCGGGCGCATTCCCAGACTTTCTTCCAGGAAACTGCTGAAAAAGAACAACACGAGGATCTGAAGCTAGAGAAACATGTGCGTTCAATTTGGATTGTACTTATTGAAGCATTCATTTCTGAGCTATGCCGCTAGTAACTCCGAGCTGAAAGCCAGACTATATTTAAGTTGGATTTCTTTCACGGGTCCGGAATGCCATAGAAATTCATAGTTTGGCATGCGTAAGCCAAAACATGAAACTGAAGTGTGTTCTGAATCTCTAGCGTACCCTGCCACATTCCTGAAGAGACTATTGACATGGAATTTCCATACCATCTGCACATCACCATTAGTTTGGGGGGGACAAAGAGATATCTTAAGCACACTTGTGACTGAAGATGTCTTGACTTCAGAACACTCGGCAAGGCTGCCAAAGTTTATGCCTCTTGCATAGTTTCTCAACAATGGCCCCTGGGTAGTAACATTACCATCCATTACACTTTCAGCGTCAGGACAGACTCTGAAGCCCTTACCTCTCAACAGAACACAGACATGATCATGGGCTTAGAGAAGAGTGGGCGTAGTAAATGATCACAAAGCGGCCTCCAGCCACAGCAGAAGAGATCACTCAAGAAAGGTGAGTTTGCATTCTTGTGCATACAGCCTACTAGGAGGAAATTAGCAACGCTACAGATTATTACATATTCCTTAAACTGCACATCGGACCTGCTTCAGAAGTGCCAGTGAGAAGGCACTTGCTGCCAAACCTGATGACCTGAGCTGGATCTCTGGGTCTCACGTGGAGGATGAAGAGAACTGACTTCTGCAAGCTGTCTTCTGACCTCCATGTGTGGGTATGTATACACACACAAACACATGTGCACACACACACACACACACACACACACACACGAGGAACGCTTATCACATATCTGAACTCAAATTTTTCAAGTTGACACATCCATTTATTCTGAGAAAAGAATGTGACCCAGAACAAAGGCGATTTGCTAGCAACTGACAGTCATTAACCACCACAGTTTTGGAGAAGTCACATCTTTGATCTCAAACCACAGACAGGAATTTTATGTATTGAGAGAACATGGTGCAATTAATGAGTCAGATGACTGAGTGAGTTCTGGGGGATCTGACTCTAGAAGTTAAATGAGAAAATGTTCAGTATGAGTTCTTGGGCCATTTGTACTGAGACCGGGTTTTGCCTCTATTTAGCCAAAAGAAATTAGAAAAGAAAATATTGCTTTTCAGCCAAAAATCCTATAATAAAGATAGGATTCAAATTTCTTAGGTTTTTGGTTTTTTTAATCTCCTGGCATTTTTATATAAATCAAGATTAATTTTGTTTAAAGTACTAAAATGGAAATATTTTGACAGAAACATACAATTCAAATGTTCCTTCTCTACAGCATCAAGTCTGAGCACATTTAATTTCTACACTGGAAAACTTAAAAACCCAGTTTCACTTACTGCATTATGAAAGTAAAGAAACACCTAATATCAAATGAAGTACATGGAGGATATTTAGGATTTGGGATGGACCAATGAAGGAATGAATTCTAAAAGACCTTGAGGCAAAGGTCCACAGCTTTCACAACTCAGTGACACATGGGGGAAATGGCTAGTGACATACAAATAATGCATTATATTACTGTTGTATTGTATCTCAGAGAGAAGGCACCCTCTTTGCCAAGGATATGGGCTATCTGGAACATACCTGAGGAACGATCACTTGTGGCAATCAACAGTAATAACAACAATAGGAATATTCGTATTTGCTATCTTATTGATTAGTATTTTGAATAATATGCACAATTCTATAATGGCAGAGGACCATAAAACACTTATTCATGTACCAGAAATAAACATACATAAATATAAATATAAGTATACATTTTCAGTGGGAAAAATAGGCATAAACCTGTTAGTCATTCACCATTTTTTCATTCATTGATTCATTCATTCATTCATTCATTCTTTTTCCCTCCCCCAAGGCACTGATCTCAAGGCATCTCCCATACTAGGCAAGTGCTGTACCCCTAAGCAATGTCACCAGTACCAGGCACTTAAGACTGATAAGTGCAGAGATAAGTGGCAGCCATAATAAGTGCAGCCATAAAATGTTGGACACAGAAGCTACCACAAACTCAAAGAAAAAGGTCAATTATGTTTTCCTGTAGAAAAATCATTTAATATCACTGTCTTCTTTGATTACAGGTTCAAATCTCAGCTCCTTACTAGCGAGTAAGGAGCATGTTCATTGGCTTCTCTGAGTCTCAGATATTCACCCACAAGTGGACTATAAGGAAAACTACCTTGTAAACTTGTTGTAAACATTGAAAGAGGCTCCAACAGGGAGTGCTCGCTTTAAGTTACTGTGATGGACATATTCGTACTTGTGTTTTATTACTGTGTCCTTATTTGCATCCTGGGCCAACAGTATTGTTGTTTGGGAGAAAAAAACATTGATAAGCACTTATAAGCACTTTGAAAAATATGAATTCCTGCTCTTCCTTATCTTAACCCAATCATCAATGAGGCTTTTTTTTTTTTTGGAAGACAGAAAGAAATAGTTGGTACTGAACTAAAATAGGCATCATAAAAAGGTAAATATTATCTCTGAGGCAAAATGAAATACATTCCTGATAGCCACAAACAAACTAAACAATCATTTTTAATCAAGTAGCCCCAAGGGAAAGCAAAGCACAAGCGACAACAGAATGTTATAAAGTGAGAATGTGGTTTATGACACATGCAAGCTTTGTCTAATACAGTGTGGTCCAAAGCAAGACAACCCCATGCTTGATGTAGACCTTAGAAACACACTTCCATCATGCAAAATGCCATCAGTTATGACGAATAAAGCAAACCTATTGTCAGGAAGCACCGCAGAGCTGAAGATGTATGTAATAAAAGGGAAAGAGAGTCATACCTTGACATCCTTTATTGTCATTCAGCTGGAATCCATCTGGACATGTGCAGTCATAGGACCCCGCAGTATTGATGCAGTCTCCTCCCTGACAGACACTACTGTCCTCTAGGCATTCGTTGATATCTGCAAGCCAGTGTGCAAGTTAGGACTAAGCAAACAATTTAAGGAAGATTATACACGTTATGTCTCATCAGCATCCTGTGTCAAGTGTGCTGTTTGGGAGAATAAATGTTGATAACCACTTTGAAAAATATGGATTCCTGCTCTTCCTTATTTTAACTAAATCATTAATAAGGTTTATTTGGAAGAGAGAAAGAAATGGTGGGTACTGGACACACATACAAATCACATAAACATGATAAACATGCATTGTGTTTTCAGTACATGATTTCAAATGGATGGCAAGGTTTATTTTTAATGAAACATTTTGAAATAATTTTTAGCTTAATTGTCATTTTGTTATTTTAATGGGAGTCTAATTTGTTATGTTTCCCATTCTGAAACTGTTGATGTTCCTGCCTCAGCCCCCTGATTGCAAATGCCATCTAGAAAGATTTTAGCTTTGAGTAAACCCAGAAATTATATGTTTGAGACAGTGTCTAACTATGTAGCCTGCATTGGCCCAGAGTTCACAGAGTCTTCATGCTTCAGACTCTTGAGTAATGCATGGAAGCTCTAAACATCAAATACAATTAATTGGGAGAGGAAGAGTCACAATTACTTATTAAACAATAATTTACATGTTTGCTTTCTTCATGATAATAGAGAATACATTTTTTAAAAGCACATGTTGCTAAGTTTATCTTAAGCACCCTTAAGCTCCTTGATGTATGTATAAGATCCCGTTTGAAAGTGTTTGGCAAGAGTCCCCACACCAAAGAGAAATGCTATTAAAACCAGAACTCCAAATGCCATCGCATTAATAAAAATAAACATGTAAGCCATTAAACTGTGTTACAGATCCCCCAAATTAACGTAAGAATCATTACAAAATACAATTACCTGACAAAAGAATGTTGCTAAATTTAGAGGCAAAATGAATTTAGAGAAAAATACAAAGATCAACAAAGATCTCCCTAACAGAAAGAACTAACTTAATGTCTTGGCAGTAGAATGTGAATGGGGGAATCTTTGCTCATGGAAGCAACTGGAGCAAAATCCTCGTTAAGCGCTAGCGACCCCCCTAAACAGACTGACTAGATTTTTAGCAACTACATATAAAGCATATGTCAAACTGCAAGTGTTCCACAGCCAACCAACCCCGAGTTCTGACAGGGATGATGTGAGGCAGTCTCCGTGATGCAGAGGCTCACATCAGACAGATGTTTCTGGGGCTGTTTATTGCCACAGCATCTCCTAACCAGAGATCATTCATTACTCCTAACACACCCCCAAGCCCATCCTCTGGTGTGTCTGCGCAGGGCTTAAATAATTAGTGTTCAAGAAAACCGAGGAAAAATCCTTCCTTTGTCTCCTTGGAAGTTGGCTTTCACGGCATTTCTTTCAAGTAATTCTGATGTCTTCTGGCGCAAAGGAGAATTTCAAGGAGGGTGTGAATATAGGAAGTGATGCTGTCTCCCCCATAGTCCCTGCTGTTTTGTTCAAGGATGAGGACACTGGAGTAAAGTTTCCTCATTGAGCCAAATGAACTAAGGGGCTGCTATACAAAAGGGAGAAGGGAGGCTTATTGTCTTATCCCGTGAAGATAAAGTTATGATGGGTGTGTGCTCACCCACACTGGCAATGTTCCAAGCATGGTTACTATAAAACACAAAAGTATGTGACATGCCATTTCAATGCAACTGCATTGTTGCTTTTTAAAAAATGCCTTTTCCCATCATCTATCTTCTTTGAAGTATAATTTACAATAAATACAGCTATTTTGAGAGTCCAGCTCAATGCACCGGAACATTGACATACACACTGTACAACCACCGCCACAGTGCCGGTACTGGCATTTCCGCCCTACCCACCCCCAAGATCCCTCTTGTGTCTTTGGCATCCTCAGTTCAGTGTTTCTGACACTCATCCAAAATGCTGATTATATCAAAAGCTTACTCTTCGTTGCCAAGTAGTATTTCATTATATAACTACAAGTCTGTTTGCCCCTTCAGTTTTTAATGAATACTTGGACTACTGCCATTTTGTCTACTTCAAACAAACACGCATGTCTTCATGTAAACACGTGCTTTCGTATTCTTTGGGTAAACTACTGGGATTTACAATAGCTGAATCCTAGAGGAGATGTTTAATGTTTTCAGAAATTGCTTCCTAAAATGGCTGTTTCGTTTCACACTCTAGTTTCCTCCTGGAAGAGACATTCCATTTTTCTATATGTATTTGGTTAACTCCACAGCTGTTTTTCTAGTGGGTAAATATTGGGTGAGCTGATTTCATTTCTTTGCTCCTTAGGAAAAGAAGGTAACAAAGTGAGATGAAACTTATTTGATCATTAGCATTAAATTAAAGAAAAGAAAATCTCAACTTGAAAATGAGTCAAATCTAGAGAATGCAAAATTCAGCAAGAAATACTATGTGACCAGGCAATCTGCATCAGGACAAATAAGTTTGTAAACAGGAATATTTAATAATCTTATTTTCATTTATATCTCAAAACTTGAGAGAAAATAGCATTGTTTTAAGTGTTTATAAAGTAATGTATAGATTTAAAAACTCTTACTTATGATATAATCAAGTTTACTATGTATTTTGATTCATGTTTGTGATCTCTGCAACAACCTTGCAAAAACCAAATCAGAGTGAGAACTATGGATGGTGGCGCACTCTTGACAACCCACCCTGGAAGCTAAGGTAGGAGCATGACAAATTTGAGGGCTGTTTGTGTTGCAGAGTGAGCTCAACACCAGCTTGGGCTAACAGTGAGATCCTGTCTCCCTCGAAGACAATGAAGGAACTGCTTGAGCATCAAAAGTGCTCCACGTGGGATTGTCTCCCACGGGGTGCTGTGAACAGTCTTCCTAGGAATTAAGGAATGTGTTTCCCAGAAAGTGACAGTGGAATCTTGTCACTTTCCCCATCACCTCTGCATTATTAAATAGCAAGGTCCATTTTGGTCTTCTTTGCTGGGCAGTCATGCTTGGCACAGTCTGTAATTCTCTCCTCCCCTTGAAGCTTTTTCTTTTCTTGGGGTCCAGTTCCCCCCATCACATGTCACTTCCTCAAGTCCTCTGCTTGTCCTTACCCATTTATTCATTTCTACGTGTTGGAAGGCCTAGGAGCTCTCCTTTCTTCCAGCAGGTACTTCCTCTTGAGTGATCCCACTCAACTTCACGGCTTTAAACATGTGTGCTGATGGCTCACAGCCCAGAGCTCACCCCTCGAGTCTAGATACCTAGCATTGGACTGATTCGGTATTCATACTTGAACAGTCACTCTGTGAAGGAAAACCGAACATGTCATGTGGATCCTAATCTCCACAGAGTCTGCTCCTTTGGGGCTTCAACACCTGCTATTACTTTGAACGCGATGCTCTTCTCATCAATAGTCACAAGTCAGTGACTTACGGAAACCGCTATTTCCCTTATTTAAAGTGGTCCAGCTTCGGAACCCCACACAGATCCCATTTTACAAGTTATCGCCATTTAACAAGCTATGCCTTTTACTGACTTATCACACCTATTATTAACTTCAGTACTGGAATGAAGGTAATTCCAGAAGGGCAGAAAATATATATGCCCAGTTTTTATATGTGGCCTGTACCTCCAATACAGGCTCCTACAAATTTAGTACTGTATGAATGTGATAAGCAAATATGTAAGTGAATGATTCTGACCTGAAAAGAAAAAAATGACTTCTCACTGTCTTTTGTTTGTTTTTATTGTTGATGTTTCAACCACAAAGAGATAAGGGCCTCAGAATGATAGGCACCAAGTCATTTTCTGAGACTCCACAAGGAGCCCTACAGAGAACAACCCCAGAGAAATTGGGGGACAGGATCAGGTAGGTTTGAGATTAAGTTAGAGCCTAGCGGGTTGGAGGCAGAGACTTTTGTATGCTGAAGGACCTGAGAACTCTAAGAAATGGGACAAGGAGTCACCAGCATCATGCTGACAGTTTCTGCCCCTCAGCAGAGGCCAGTGGGTCTGCGGGAAAATAGTGCATGAAGGCTGGATCTCCACTGAAATTGGGAAAAATTGTACATGTAAATATCAAGTCTAACAAAAAGGATGGTTCTTCCTCCCACAGCTGTGAGAGGTATGAGAGCATTCATAGAGAGTTAATTATGGCAAAATACATTCCACTGGTGAGGGCCGGAAACAGGACTAGGTGGGAATTAGCAGGCTGAGTGCTAATGTGGTTTCAAAGGGAGTTCTGAGTTAGCTGGATGGACTCCAGTCTATTTATAACCCAACATTGGGGAAATTAATCCTGACTTTAAGACAAATGAGCTTCATTACGCATCCAAATGAAATTTTCATGGGGAACGTAATTATATCTTATAAATACATATATTAATAATAAAGAACAAGTTGGCTAAAGGTTTTTGCTTAGCTTGTCATGCAATGAATGTTTTTAGAATAAAAACATTTTAGGGATTTCTGATGACATACCTACATGTTTTTTTGAAAAGCCAGAATAAAAGAATATACTCTCTGCAGAGCAGTGGTGGTGCACACCTTTAATCCCAGCACTTGGGAGGCAGAGACAGGTGGATCTCTATGAGTTTGAGGCCAGCCTGGACTACAAAGTGCATTCCATAATAACCAGGGACACACAAAGAAAACCTGTCTTAAAAAAAACAAAAACAATAATAACAACAACAAATATAACCCTGTCCCCAAAAGAATATACTCTCTGGTGAATACTGTCAAAATTTCAGGCATAGTTGGGGCTGGAGAGACGGATAAGTGGTTAAGAACACTGACTGCTCTTCCAGAGGACCTGAGTTTGATTCCCATAACAGTCTGTAACTCCAGTCCCAGGAGATCTGACACCCTCTTCTGGCTTCCAACAGCACTGCACACACATGGTGCACAGACATATATACAGACAAAACAACCACACACATATATATGTGTATATACATATATATATACATATATCAAATAAAAATTTCTGATGACCTCTTGGCATGGCCAATAATGGTGGTCATCATTAATGATGATGGTTGACAAGTCAATGATGCTTGGTTTAGGGTTCCCACGTGTTCATATTGGCCTTGCTACTGATTGACTTCCTAAGAGCATCTTCCATAGCAGGCCCTTCACAGCACAGAGCTCCCTCCATCATGACTGTCCCTCCTTCCATTGATGTCATCATGTCAAACCTCTAACCTATTAATTGGAGTTCCTCAAATACAATTTTCGGGTATCATGTTTCAGAACTTGTTTGATTACTTGTCCATTTTTGAGTAGAAATACTAGTGATAGCATTTTGTCCAGGTTATTAACCTTGAGAAATATTACTACCCTGGGGTAAAATCCTAGAAGCTGACTTACTGGTACACAGACAATATGCATTTTTAAAGCCTTTGAAATTAGACTCAAATTGTACCTTAAGAGGACCGAGTTATTTTCTGCTCCTAGAAGCAGCAGAGACAGGTATTCAGCCTCTTTGAGAATACTTGTGCCAAGCTGTCTTATAAAAATGCAGCATGCTATAATTCACAATGGCTCTTCCCCAGCTAATGGAGCCAGGAGTGAAAAGAATGTTGAACCATTAAATGCTCTGCCAGGAGGTGATCCTTGAAAATGGTTGTGGTGGTTTAAATAATAATGGTCCCCATAGGCTCATATATTTGAATGCTTGGTCATCAGGGAGTGGCAATACTTGAGAGAGATTAGGAGGTGTGGCCTTGTTGGAGTAGGTATGTCACTCAGGATAGATTCTGGGGTTTCAAAGACCCAAACCAGTCCCGCTGCCTGCGGAACCAGATGTAGAACTCTCAGTGTTGCTTTCCAGCATCATATCTGCCTGTAAGCCACCGTACAACTCACCATAATGACAGTGGACTAAACATCTGAAACTGTAAACACATCCCAGTTAAATGCTATATACATACAAGAGCGGCTCATGGGGTCTCCTCACAGCAACAGAACACTAAGACAGCGGTAGAGCAGGGGCCCTGTGATGTAATCCCCCACTTAGGCTCTTACGTTTGAACACTTGTTCTCTAGCAGGTGGTGGTATTTTTGAAGGCTGTGGACTTTAAGGAGCCTTTAGAGAACCTGAGTAAATAGCCACTAGGGGATGAGTTCAACTCTGCTCCTGTTCTGTCTCTGCCTATCAATCCTCGAGCATCTGGGCAATCAGCTTTCCCCTCCTGCTGCTTCAGCCTCAAACAGCTCTGGCTGCCACGCCTACCCCATCATGGCAGACTGTACATTCAAACTATGAACCAAAATAAATCCTTCCACCCTTAGATTTCCTCTTGTCTGCTATTTTGATTGCAGCCAAGAGAAAATTAACATCACCTCTCACATGTGGGACACAGTTCAGACGTTTGTGAGTGATTTCACAACTGACAGCTTACACATGCACCAAATAGGTAGGGAAGCTGGAAATAACATTCCTTGGATGGGCCCTGAACACACAGACTGTTCATGAGGGATGAGGTGGTGGTGAGAGCGAGCTAAAGAACATGTCAGGAGAAAATACTCTTGTGTACGAGCTGGCCAGGAGCCCGGAATACCTCATACAGTCTCTAAGTCACAGTCATCTGCCCAGTGCTGGATGTATGTGCTACCTTGTAGAAGTGTTCCATACAGGAAGACTCGGCTCTTTAAAGCCCTCAGCTGGTATGGAAAATTAAGCTGCGTTTGCTTGTTTGGGCCATTTGGAAGACAGTTTTGTACAAAGGGTGTAGTTCAGAATCATGCACCCAGTGTAAGCCATCCATCACTGGTACACAGAAAATTGGCAGTCTCCCCTCTTTTTTGTCTCTTCACACAACAGAGAAGGAAGCCCTTTTCAGGGAGCTAACCCTCCATTCAGAAGGCAAATGCTGAGCTCCTACACGGCAGGTAGGAAGACTCGAGATTGCCTCGATTGTAACATGTTCTGGTCCTGAGGCAAGGCCAGACGCTCACCTTCACAGTGGTCTCCCAGCACAGACGCTCTGTAACCCTGGTTGCACACACACTGGAAGGAGCCCTCTGTGTTCCTGCACTGCCCATGAGAGCAGAGGTGATGGTGTTGGCATTCGTCAATATCTGTGAGCAAAATAGTACAGAGAGACTAGAATCCATCATTTGTACCAGCGAAGATACAGCAATTTCTGTTTATAATCGAGTAAGATCTTTCATTAAGTGATGTATGCTAAGCTGAAGAAAGGGTAACTCTAATAGGGAAAAATTCTAACAAACTTAAAAATGTAAACCATCTGTGTGCATGAGTTTCACTATGTAAATATGGGTAGCAAATAATTTGCTGTCATTTGTGAACCCCATTTTGATACATTGAATTTTAACACTTGTGAAAGCCTAAAACAAAGGTCCTCAAATTACACAGGCCAAACTTGGCCTACTACTAATTAGTATAAATAAAATTTTATTTAAAACCACGCTATATATTCACTTATTATCTGGAGCATTGCAGAAAAAAATTGTCCAACTTTGTCTTTAAATAGTGCAGCATGTGTATCCTTTCTTTGTCCTTTCTAAGTTACCTACTGGGCTCTGAGAAACTGGGCTTCATCCATCCATCCAACATCCATCCATCCATCCATCCATCCATCCATCCATCCATCCATCCATCCATCCATCCATCCATCCATCCATCTATCCATCCATTGTCATTTATTCTCTCTCACTCTAAAAACAGGACCATTCTGGCCAAATCTTCCCCTCTCCCTCATCTCATTGGATACTCCACATTGTCACTCACTTTTTCCACCTGGAAACACACGTTCTCAACTTGAGTATCATTTGCTTCAGTCACATGACCCTGAGTTCAGACATTAACCCATTATGTGCTGTATCCACACATAATGGCAAAATGCCCTGCATGAATCTAAATACTTCACCTTCATGGTTACATTGTAATAACAGACTTCCTGGGAGAAGAAGCTATATTTATGACATTCTTTAGGATGCCTTAGATAACACCTTGCTGTCCGTCAGCACTCAGTTCACACTACTTGTGGAAGGATATATATTTTTTAACATTAGAAACCATTTCTCTTTTTCTGCCAGTATTTATATAAGGTGTAACATGTGCATCAGCTCCCACAAGGAATGTGGCTCATTTTTTCTCTTACATTGTGGCAGTCATATCTTTGGTTAGACTGTCATAGCATTTGGTAACTAAAGTGGGTTTCCCCTGCTGATAGTCTGGCAGACAGGTGACTCTGGCTATATCCTATTCATCACTGAATGGACCCTGACAGGCTTTGCCAGAGGACTCTGAATGTGGGAGCCTGATGACATCATGTGCAGATCTTGTATCCACTCGACAGTAGGTAAATGGGGCTAGGGATTATAAAGGCAAACGTATTAAGAGGGATTCTAGAATAAGTTGCTTAACTTATCTGTGCACATGAATGTGCCTGTGCATATCTTAGGTTAGTTAGGCATTCGATGTTCTAGAAAGGGATGCCTGGGGAAGGGGACACTAGTAATGGTAGATGCTTCTGTTATCACCATCAGATACTCTTGCTTTTAGGATGCTTTCAGTAAATTGTTTTGCTTATGAAATAGTCTTCATCTCTGAGCATAAGGCACAAACTCTTTAAGTGTACCAAAATTGGCCAAAAGAAAATTGAAGTCTAAATATACACTGAAATTATTAGCATTCTATAGCATAATAGCAGGCCAATATAATGACCTTCTATTTGTGGAATCATGGTACATAAAACCACAACATTAATTTAAATGCTTAAATGGAAGTTACTTTATGTAGTAAAGAGTTACAAAGACAGCAATAATTCATCTTCTTAATATGATACTTAGCCACCAGTCACCAATGTCATATTTTTCAAATTTATTGACTTGTCTGATTTTTGTAAAAGTACCTGGGTTTCAGAGACTATAATGGCCTAGGCTATGTCACTTACCCTGGTCTCAGCAATTCCTGATGGCACACACCTACCTTCGCATTGGTCTTTAGCTGCTGACAGCTGATATCCCTGTCCACAGGTACACCGGAAGGAGCCATCAGTGTTTCTGCACTGCCCATTCATGCATAGGTTCCCTTGCTGACATTCATCAACGTCTGTTAACATACACGATGACAACTGGTTTTTAGAAAGAGACTCCCCCAGAGAAGAACATGGCAATCCATCCAATTGTCACAAAACAATAGCACTAAAACCTTCATCAGCCTAGTATGTTGACTTGTGTAAGTTAAATAAGTACAAAAGCAACTTGCAGCTCCCACTGTCTGTCTCATTGAAACACTGTGCATATAGCACAAGACAACATAAGAATTTAGAGCTGAAAACGGAAGGCAGCACGCAAAGCTCATGGCAACAGCTGCTAGATCTGGCAGGCCCGCCGCACTGTATGAAGGATAGAAACGAAACTATCCGGAACAAACAAATACAAATCCTGGCAGCTACAGAGGCAGCAGAAGCATACCCTTTCTTTATAATTTGAATTAGGAGGTCAAAGAGTTGTGCTAAGTACAACTGACCTACCTTTCAAAATAACACAGAAACCATGAAAAATGGTGCTAATGTGACAGATGATGACAAAGAAAGACTCAGTGAGAATGCGGTGTTTGAGGACTTAATAAAATGCTGTCAGCGAGTCAGGAACATACCTGTAATCCCAGCTCTAGTGAAACCCTGTCTCAAAAAAATTCGAAACAAATATCACATGTTTTCTCTCTCTCTTTCTCTGGATATATGTATGCATATGTATATGCACATAAGAGTGTGCATTTAGGACACAAATGTAAAGATGGGAGGATCGGAGTGATCTAAAGGGAAGGGAAGGAAGAAGAGAAGCTAATAAGAGGTAATAAACTGTATGTGCCATGAAGCAGTAGAGAGCAACATTCTGGGGAGAAGTAGAGAAAGGGGAATAGGGAAAAGGAGCAGAAGGTAAGAGTGAAATGTGGGAATAGTGTATAAAAATGTCAGCATGAAATTACATAGTAGCCAAACATCAACTGAAACATAAAAAATCCGGAAGAATAAACAAGCCTTGGCAAAAGATAGAGCAGCTGACGGAGGAAGGCTGTAACATCCTAAAGAAACACTAGCAAGCACTAGTGACCTTGGAAATGTCGAGGGTACGAAGTGACCAGAACGCAGCAAAGCAGGGCTTCCTCTGTGTTGTGGACATTCCTAGTAGAAACAGGGCTGGCTTTCCACATGGCTCTGCTTGTCTACCATAATGATTTATATTGCCTGTCAACTTCATATGCTCGAGCAGCATGTCTCTCAGCACATGGAGGAAGGACTTTTAAGCTTAGGCTACTTGAGGTAGAAAGACTCACACTCCAGTGTCAAACTATATACAGGATAAAGGAAGTGTGGCAACCTTGCTACCCCATCCCCGCTTCCTGACTGTGGAGGCAGTATGGCCAGCCGTCTCAAGCACCTACCATCACAACTGCTGCATCGGCCCCATCGTGATGGACTGGACTCTAAAACTATGGGTCAAAATAAGCCCTTCCTCTCTCAGCAAGGCAGAAAGGAAGGAACACAGCTACTGTTTGGGTCTGTCCTAATTTGAGAATTCTGTCCTGCATTGGCCCAGCCTTAGTGCATTCTGCTGGACAGCTAGCAATGTTTAAATATTTATAATTATTAAAGCATGGTATACAATTGTTCTTCATCAGTTGCACCACAGGCCTCTGAGAATGGGAGGAGGGCAACATATGCAAACTGCACTAGCCTTCTCTATGACTTAAGCAACTAAAGGAGCTAAGAAGAAGCTGTGCTCTATGATCAATGAACAACAAACAACTGTTGTTTGCCTCTAAAAACGCCTTAATTAGAATGTGTCTGCAAGTGTTTACCAGGAATCCCCATTCACCATACAGCCTTTTGCCTGTTTGTCTGTTTCCTGATCAAAGTTGAGTTTCTTAATCTCTAATGAGGTATTAATCCTCTGGCCCCTATCCTGAGAAAAGTAAGATGCCAAATTATTCCAAGTTTCCCAAAATAACTTCCACATTATGAATAAAGTTATGGTCCAATAGTTTGTTTCTTATTTTACTTTGTTATCCATTGTACTTGCTCTCATTGATTAAAATCTTTTTATCTACTTCACTGATTCTGTCAGAGGCTGGCTCCTTTTATTTATTAAGAAATCATGTTTGCGAACAGAGACATTTAATTATGAAGCCAATTTCCATCCTCAGAATTATTTTGTGCCTTTCCAGAATCCTCAGTCTATCGGCATTAGAAAGGTTGTAGATGCCTCTCTACTTTGTATGAAAACACTCGAGGCATCAATGCACAAACTGGGACCAACAATAGCTCTTGATGGATCTCACATCACATCTAACAGAATTTTTAGTGTTTTGGCATCTTTCTGACTTTCTCATAGATGATGGCAAATTAGATATTCCCACAGGAAGACATTTGCCAAGAGGATAGGCACTCCATTCCAAGGACCACCAAGGTGTGCCAGACATCACTTAGACTACTCGTTTATGTTGGGAAGACTGCCCAAAGCCATTCATTCGAAGTCATGACACAGACACCTGGCATCTCAAGGCATGTCATTAGTACAAAGTGTTCTCTATGTCTTTAAAATGACCAAAGGGAAAAAGAGGAATCTAGTTTTAGAGATGGTTTTTTCTCTTTCCAGTGAGGGACAGAATTATTGAAACAAAGGGAAAGTTTCTATTAAAATAAGCATTTAGGGCACATCTTACTGTGACAAGACCTGTCCAGAAAAAAAATATAGATTGTTAGGGCATACATGATATGTATGTATATATGTATATATATACATGTATACATTTGTTATAATGATACAAGATAATGTTAAGAGTAAGAAGCAATGAGTTAACACATTGAAGCATTGGGTATACTCTTAGAGTCTCCAAACTGCAACCAGGGCATTTAGTGAGGTGAAGACAAAGTAAACATTAGGGACCACCAATAAAGTTTATGGAGTTCCTGGGATGTTGAAGAAGGAACAAGTTTATGACTTGGGATGAGTCTAATCATAAAAGATGTTCTTTAAGGGAAAAAAAAACTAAAGAAAAAGGTTTTGGTATCAGAGCAATGAGAGCAGTTAGTTCATTGCAGGTTCCCAAAGCACAAAACAGGAATTTCCCTTTCTTCTATCCTAGACTCTAAGCAGGAGACCCAGGGTAGAGGGCAGGGTTAAAAGCTAAGCAAAGCCAACAGCCCTTCCCCAGCTCCTGTCTGTGCACTGTGTTGTCTCTTTTCCCTGCTGAGTTTTCCTCCCCTTATATCTAGTATCTAGGACCAGGTTTAGACAGCAACACCTCTTCAAAGCTTTCCCAGCACACAAGCAGACCGTACTTCTTGAGTTTAACAAGGCTTTTCTCATTGCCTCTAAGGTCACAAACACAACTCAAACTGTCATGTCACTTTCTGAAAACACATCAACTTATTCTCCAAAAACCTCCTCCACAATATGCAATCTCCACATTGACCCTGTCTGTTAGTTACCATGATTAATCCCTTCTTCACATAAGGAAAGTGGTCCATGGTGAACTAATGCAGCCTATTCAAAACAGTAGCTTATAAGTATCAAAGCCAAGATGTGGTAAATCTTTTCTTTTTAAAGTAGTTCTGGGAATGGACCCCAGGACTTTCCTACATTGTTAAACATGCACATGGGCAGTGGTCTACAGCATCATCCATTCCCCTTTAAAAGAAAATTCTAAATCCTGGACTTTGATTTTTTTGAATTTTACACAATTTCCCCTAGTCCTCTTCCTTTCTTGTGCTCAACCTAGGGCTCTACTTTGTGTTTAGTTGTCTTAGTTCCAAGTCAGTTATATGTCTTGGGGAGCAGAGGCCAGGATTCTGTACCATCCCCTTTTCTGTGGTATCTTTATCATGATCAGACTGGGCAGATAGAGATTTGTGAGAGAAAGCTGTGTAGACATGAAGCGTTCTGGTCATTATGTACATCAGTTGGCCTTGGTCACTCTCACAACAACAGTGATAACTCCAACCTTCATAGTTTGGTTAAGATAGCTACACTTAGTGAATGAAGTGAGGATCTAGGGAGTCCTATCAGAGAGCAGAAGGCTCAACTGTTTGGGCAACTCTCAAAAGCAAGACAGTTGTGCAAACCATGCACTCAGTGCATGGCTACTCTTGAGTTTCATCCCTTTAGACAGTATAGGTTGCTAACATCGCATGACATAGAATCTGGAAGTCAGAGGTTATTCATGCAAGGTCTCACAGTGGTCCACAAGAAGAGGCACTATGAAAGAAGCAGTGAGGAAGAAGGTAGTTATGACATGTAGGTGACTCTTGAGCAGGCACTTGGGTCTAAATAAGCCCAGGGCACTCCGCTAACATGATGTTAACTTGAATGGGTCAGAGAATACAAGCTGAAGAAGGCAATAGGGTCAACTACATTTGAAATATGATATAGAGACAGAATGTATAAGAGCTTTTCTCAACAGCAGATTAAAAAAACAGAGAGATAAAGTGACAGCATATGATTATAAAGTAAACATATCGACCGAATATGAATTGATAGTAACATCTAAGGTTCAAGATCTTTGTTCACCATCACCCCATTATAAGTGGGGTGGGGTGCCATTGAGAAGAGAGGGAGTGAAATTCTAGATGGTTCCTGTGTAGAACTTGGCCTGAGGAGATGCACATCTTGAGGAGTGAATGGGAAAAATGTGAATATGGGCTGGCAGAGGGGGACCAGGAGAAATGGAGACGTGTTGTCTACTTTGTGTCATTCACAGGCAGTAACTGGTACTCCACTGTGGGCAAGGAACAGAGCACCCAATCCAATGCCTTTTGAGTTCCTGCTGCAAGCAGAGAATGGCTCATCTCCTACAGAACGCTGGGACATTCCTTTATTCCTTTCCTACTGGAAAGAGAACTTAATATCCCAGCTCCTTCACCTAAAGTGTGACATTAACTTAGGAAAGAAGAAAAGCGTGTATTTATTTCCTCATTTTTGCCTTAGGAAGAACATGCTTTGGGGTATAAAAGTAGTGCAAGAAAGCCGAACAACCTAGTTTGACTGTAAGGGAAAAATAAATGGCTAAGTGGAAGAGTGCTTACTCTATAAGCTTGAGGACCTGAGTTCAGATCCCTACAGTCACACAAAAGCAGAAATGGCTGTGTGCTTTGTAACTCCAGCACTGGGAAATGGAGATAGGCCGATCTGAGGAGCTTACTGGCCTTTACATGTATGTGTGTGGGTGCGTGCACACATGTGCACACATGTGCACGCACCCACACCCACACAATTTATTTAAAAAGAATTACTAAGAGCAAAATTAGGGAAACTACAGACCAATTATAATATACCACAAAGGCAAATCATATGTGTGTATGTATGTATATATATACACAATCTGCATGTACAAAGGCACATATGTAAATGAGTGTATGTTCAAAGATCATATGTGTTTGTTTGAAAATAAAAGGCTTGATAAATATAAAGAACTATTAACAAAAATGAATAAATAACAAATAAAAATTGTTAATAAAAATAAGAAATATTAATAACTGCAAATGTTTAAGGAATTGTTAAGAAATGAGGACACAAAAATTAGACATCTTAAAATGAAAAGAAATACACATTTAAGAACTAGAAATGGATATTTTCCTATTTAATGTTAAAAACATCCAGGAAATAGTATCAAATATTCCCACACTTACAGATAAATAATTTTAAAGCTGACGCAAAGGTTTATTTTAAAAAGAAATCTGCCAATAATAAGAAGTTGGGAAAGCGATAATAATACATCGAGTATGATGTAACTTTTAAAAATGATGTTTGAAGAGTTACTAAGGGCATGTAAAATGTGTATAATATACAACTGACAAAAAGGCAGATGAAAACTATGTACATCACATACCGTGTTCAAGACATGTGACATTTATAAAAATCCATTCTGGCCTCACCCACAAGAAGGAGCCAAATATGTTTCAAGAGATCAATGAAAAACAACAACAACAACAACGACAGCAACACAGGTAGACGGTCCATTTTTAAGGCTGGCCACTCAATTCTGCTCATGCAATGCAATGGGAAGTGTGACCACAGCCTTACCTTGACATTGCCGATGGTCCAGTGTGGGGCTATAGCCCTTGTGACAGGAACACATGTAGGAGCCTTCAAGGTTGGTGCAGGAACCGTTAGTGCAGACCTTTGGCTGCAGGCACTCATCCACATCTTGCAAGATGTTGCATAATGGAAAGAAACAAGAGAGAGGGAAGGAGAGAACGAATCAAATCAAGCTTGATTAGAGCGGGGAAGAGCAGACCTTTACAAGAATAGGCAGATTCTTGGCCTTCCAAGGTGGTCCTGAAGAGAAGCAGCAGCTGTGCTTGGAGTGGACCATGCTTCACCGCCACACTCACTTCCTAAGCGCGACGAAGACTGAACCAAAAGAGCTGCATAAACAAGTCAGAAACGCTTGGGGAGGCCTGTTGTAAATGAGGGTGGGGTGGGGACGGTAATTTTAGGACAATATGTCCCACAGAATAAAATCTATAGAGAAAGGGGTGAGGATCATTTGGGGAGTTGATGGATTCAGGAAAATGGGAAGGCCTGCAGAAACAAAATCTGTGACTCGGGGTCCAGAAAGACAACCCTGGGCTATAACTGAAGGAGAGATGTCATACACATCTACGCATCTCTACACTCTACAGGGCAGTCAATTGCCATAACAAAATGAGTCCACAGCCACTTCTTGAGGGGCTAACTGTGCAGCTAGAAGGGAGCCTGAAGATCAGACAAACAAATGTTACAGTCACAGTAGCAGCTACTGCTTACGGAACTACATGTGAGCACAGAACACTCTCTATAACTGTAGCAAAATCAACATGGGACAAGCATTTCAGAAAGGAACTGATACTTAGAGAAGTTCAGGGTCTTACCCAAGGTCACAGGGTTAGAAAATGGTGACTGTGGGACTGGAGAGATGGTTTAACAGTTAAGAACACTGGATACTTTTCCAGAGGACCGAGGTTTGGTGTGGGAAGTCTTTCTGTGTATGTGTTACTTTTATTGGTTAATGAATAAATCTGTTTCAGCCAGTGGCTTATCAGAATAGAGCTAGGCCGGAAAACTAAACTGAATGCTGGGAGAAAGAAGGCAGAGTCAGTGAGAAGCCATGGAGCTGCCTGGGACAGATGCCTGTGCTGGAGCCCTGCTGAAACTTTGCCAGTAGGCCATGACCTTATGGTGACACACGGATTAATGGAGATGGGTTAGCTTGGGGTGTAAAAGCTAGCTTGGAATACACTCAAGCTATTGGCCAAACAGTATTGCAATTAATACAATATCTGTGTAATCATTTTAGAGTCTGGGTTGCCGGCCAGTGAACAAGCAGCCTCCCACCAATACAGCTTCAACTCCTAGCACCCACATGGCAGCTCACAACCATCAGTAACTCCATTTCCAGAGGATTAGATGACCCATTCTAGTCTCAAAGGATATCAGACCTACACATGGCACACATAGATGCATACAGGCAAAACACCCACACATAAAATAAAATAAAATTTTAAAAAGAAAGAAAATGGTGGTTCTGAGAGTTGAATCCAAATCCCATTGAAAAAAAAAAAAGGAACAACAACCTGTAATACATTTCTGTCAGAGGCAAAGTCCAGTGATAAACATAGAGAGCAGGTGAGTTTGGCTGCTTTTAATTATTTTCTAATCATATTTATAATGAAAATAATTGTTTACATTTTCACTGGTTCCATTTAACAATCATTCGTTGAGTTCTTACTCAATGATTGTTACTAAGAAGGAAGAGGACTGGAAAGAAGTCTTAGTTGGCAAAGTGTTTGCCATGAAAGTATGAGTTTGGAATCTCAGAACCCATTTAAATGTCAGTGGGCACAGTGGCCTCTTACATCCCAGCACTCAGGAGGCAGAGGCAGGGAATTCCTGGAAAAAGTTGGTTTAGCAGAGTAGGAAAAATCGCCAGCCCTGGGTTCAGTGAGAGACCCTGCCTCAACATATAAAATCAGCCCTGACTGCTCTAGACTCCTAAGATCAACCTTGGGCTTCCTCATACATGTACGCACACGCACGCACACACACACACACACACACACACCCCATGTTCATATGTACATGTGAACTTGCATACACACCAAAAACCAGTTTTGAATTCTGTGTCTCACTTGAATGCTGTTAGGTAAGTCACTCATGGCTGCTGCGGGAACCTACGCGACTGTAATATCAATAATCCAAGAGGAAAAGCCTCAGACCTGCAAAAGCACCACACATCGCTATAATTTAGTCTAAGTATCATTAGTCTATAATGTAATCAAAATACCTTTCTTTAAGATTTATTTTTATTTTAAATGCTCTATGTGTATGTGTCTACGTGAGGGCCTATGTACATGAGTGCAAGTGCCAATAAAGGCTAGAAAAGGGCAGTGTCCCCATCCTTGCCGGAGGTGGAGTTATAGGCAGCTAGGAGCCATTGAACATGGTTTCTGAAAGCTGCACGTAGGTCCTCTGCAATAGTGTGGGCTCTTAGATTCCAAGCTATCTCTCCAGCCAAATCAAGGCATCATAATTACTAAGGCTATTTAAATACATTTATTCTATTTTTCATTGATCATCAAGAGAGCAAAAATGCTTTTGCCTCTCCTCAGAAGGCAGCATGTCAGCAACCCGGTGAAGACTTTGCCTTCGTTTAGCAACCCACAGCTTGGATTACTCTTATTTTTCACCGCATTTTACAAAGACAGCTTTCTTTCTTTAGAGAGAAAACTCAGAAATAAAGTTAGAGTAAAATATAGCAGAGGCACATCTGGGAGTGTGCATTCCATGTGCACACTGAGGAAGAAGCCATTGGCATTGCCCACAGAGTTCAGTGTGGCTTTAAAAATATAACCCTAATTACGGCGCACCAATCTTAGTTTCTGACAACCACAAGTAGGACTTCCAGGCTGCCTCATTACCCACCCTTTCTTTGCTTATGGGAACTTACTTTTGTAAACACTGAGGGCAAACAACTTGAAAGAAGATGCCAAGAGTTGGGGCCAAAGTAAATAGTGGAACAGAACGAGCCTAGACACGGGGCACGTAAAACTCCAGACAGCAGCAAGAGAATGTCATGTCTAGTATCTGGTTTGGTTTCAAAAATGTTAACAAGTTCAGAAATGTATGGACTCTCTGTTTAATTACTCATGCTCCAGCAGAAGTGATTTACAGAGCTGTAGAATGTAACAGCAAAGCCTGGTCCTAAGGCCATATTTTATTTAAATTGCAGACACTGCAGATTGCCATGCATGGGGCACTTACAACGCTGAACGTTTTTTAAAGCTACCACCGTGATGAATGATGAAGCAGTTTCATGTGTTTATCCTTTTCTTTACTTATTATAGACAAAATTGTACAAAACCAGTCATTTCTGTAGACAAACCAGTTAAGAGTTGAATGGGTGCATGACCTTGATGGAAATTAAACTCTGGAAGGAATAACAGGCAGCAAAATATACCCAAGGAATTTCTACAAAGAAGGGAAGTAGTTACAGAGAACCCCCCCACATACGAGAGAGAGAGAGAGAGAGAGAGAGATGCTTCACCATACAAGGAGAACAAGGTAAACTCCATAATGTATTCTGAGGCCAGAATTCTCTAGATTGCAAATCCCTATATCCAGCTAGCAAGCCTACTGAACTCCCCTCGGCTCTCCCATAGGTACCTCAGTCTTCACAGAAAAACTGACTTCACCCTGCTTTCTCTTTATGGTGTTTCCTGCATTGTCCTATGGTAGCACCACACATTCATGGGCTCATGGCACAAACCCAGAGTCATCCCTTCTACGTGCCCTCCCATCTCTACATTCCGTGACCACTGAGAGCTTTCAGCCTACTTCCAGGATGCCTCTCCGTTAGACCAATTTCATTATTTCATTTTATTCCATTCCTATTGCCCCCATTTCTTCCCTCCTGGATTGCTGTTATTACTTTAAAATTAAGTTCCAAAGTCTTGCCATCTCTACTCCATAATCTAGCTTACACCCAGAACAAAGTCTCTTAAATGCAAGTCTGAGCAATCATTTTGCTCATATACGGTAACACGTTTCAATAGTTTCCAGTATTTTTAAATTTAGTCAAGGACAAAAACATGTGGGCCCTGGTGATATCAGAAGTTTAAGGCCCTATATTTCTTATTTCTAATCTTTGGTATAGTCTCCCACCAATATACCACAGGAAGCAAGATAGATCCTGCCAACCCTCCATCTGCCCTTAACCAATAGAAGGAGACAATCATGTCTTTGGTTTCCCATATTATAGTTCAAATTCAAAGCTCGTGTTACTAAAATCTATGGTCATATATAATATATATATATACTACCCAAATTCTTCCAATGCATAATGAGTTCAAACAGTCTCAGTTTCTTCTCTCAGGCGGGAAATTGATCAAAAAACCAATCACAGACAAATGGATTCCACATTCCACAATGGGCTGTGTACCAACCTGGTGCCTACCATTCACTTAGTTAAACTGAACTTCCCAGAGTAAGAAAATGGCAGTGGCTTCCAAACAGAGTTCCTGGCTATAACAGCTCAGAGATTTATGTAACATATTACCACCAGTTCCAAATTGATCCTTATCATCTCCAGTGTCCTGGGAGACTGAGAAATGACTTGTCAAAAACTCGGGATGCCAGGCCAGCAGGATGTGTTGTGTAAGTCCTCTAACAACCCTGCAATGATTTCTTACTGAACTCTAGCTGGCTCATAGAACACCCCTTCCTTTTAAAAACCTTCAATGCCATTGCTTGAACCAAACATTCTGCAGTTCTTTGTCAAGATTAACATGCAGATTAGTGGTGGATAAATCCCCAATTCCACCTTCTTTCCTCTTTCTGGGGAAATGAGGACATGCACCTCCCTCAGCCCTCTGGTAACTTTCCATCCTCTACAACTTCCCAAAGATGTCTCCCAAATGGCCAGTGGCCGCACCTTGCTAATCCTCACTGCTTTTGCCGTGTAATTCATGCGAGTCAGGAATCTCTTTTGAACTTTCCGAATATCCTGGGAGCATGCCACATTGCCTCAAGTCCCTCACTGCTGGGCATGAACTACCAGGTGCAGAGGGACCGAGGAGGCTGCATCCGCCCATTCATGTTCTCCTTGGATTACTCTCGCTCTTACACATCACCTGTCAGTTCCTTGGAACTGGCTCAAATTCGTCCCAGAGCGGTAATTTACATGCATTATTTCTTGTGTTTTCAAGGAGATGGATCTGTCTACAATGTGAAGCAGTCATTTCTTCGAAGCCATCCAACCACAATTAATTCCTTAGTCACCCACATAGACTTCGGGCAATGACATCTTTTTGAAATAAGAAAAAAGCATCATATTCCAGGAATACAGTCAGAAAAATGTGGAAGCTAATCACCCCCTTACAGAAATGTGTCCTAGCTGCAGTGACCCCAACTATTCCCCATGTGTAATCTTTCACAGGAAGGATAAGAGAATATATTTGACGGAAAATCAAGCATGGAGAAATGAGAGACAGATGTGGATTGTACCAACATGGTGAGACTATCTCAGCTGTACGAAGGTGCAGTAAATCCCAGGATCTTAGGCCTCCTGTCAATTCTGATGAAGTTAAAAATATGAAACGGCAAGTCGCTGACAAAATCCCGCCACACAATCAACAGAGAACCACTGTTTTTTTTTTTTTTTCAGAACTTGGAAGGAGCCAAGACTCTCTACATCCTACAGCAACAGCCAAGGATGACCTCAGAAAATCAATCCCAAACTGCATCTAGTCACAGGATTCCTATCTTACTTTCCACAGAAAGACTACCCTTTGGGAAAATGCTACTATAGTTAAGATTGTTGCAGAGCTACTATCTCTAATTCCAGAACCCCAGAACCATAGCTAGCATTGTTTACAAAGGCTGACTCCAGCCCATAGAGTTTTATCATTCCTATGAAAAATTTAATTCCCTTATTGTTTCTTTTATATTGCTTTGTTTGTTAATTTTCTTCTGTGTATAGAAGGGGCACACAAGATTTTATACAAACGGAAACACTGGATTTGTAGATAAAAGACCTGGGATTTTGTTTTCATTCTGTTATTTACTACATGTGGCTTCCAGTAAATTAGTCAATTGATTAATCTGTCCAAGAATCAATTTTTGTATTTATCCCACAGGCTGACTGCTATGAAGACCAAGTGAGAAAATCAAGTCAAAGTTCTCCAACAGCTGTATAAAGGGAGGTTTTTATTCTTGTCATACAGCTATAGTTTCTGTGTCCAAAAATAGAATTGTTTTTCCCAAGGAGATGAAGTAATTTTACATTGAAAACTTAAAACACTAAACTAAAAAAAAATGGAAGAAGACTGTAAAAGATGAAAAGACGTCCTATGCTCACAGGTTGGCAGGATTAACACCGTGAAAGCATCCAGACTGCTAACAGCAAACTGCATATTCAATGCATGCCCATCAAAATCCCTATTACATTTTTTTTTACAGAACTAGAAATAAATTCTAAAATTCATATAGAAGTGCAAGGGACCACAAATAACCATTTAATGAATCCTAAGCAGAAAGAGCAATGTCGTATCTACCAACAATATCTGATCTCAAATTATACTTCAGAGCCAAAGTAATAAAACCAGAACTAGCACACAAATATAAATAGACCAATGGACCAGAATAGAGAGCATTGAAATAACCTATGCAAACACATCCACCTAAATTTTGACAAAGGTGCTCCCCCAAAAAAATTGGGGAAGAGAACCTCCTTAAGAGTGTTGGAAAAATTTGTTATCAGCAAGTCAAAGATGGAAACTAGACTTATCTCAATTAAAAATAGATCAGAGACTTTCATGTGAGAAAGACCTGACACTCTGAAAGCGCTAGGAGAAAAAAACATAGGAGAAACATTTCAAGACATAAGCATAGCCAAGAGTTTCCTGAATAGGACCCCAAAAGCACAGGCAACAACCCTAAGAATTGATAAACGTGTTCCACGGAATGATAAGGATTAAGCATAGCAAAGGAAATAATCAGAAAGACAACCTACAGAATTCTGAGAAAAAAAAATCTTTGCCAACCATATATCAGACATGAGCTTGATTCCTAGAATATATAAAGAATTACAAAAATTAAACAACAAAACACAAGCCATCTAACCAATAAATGGCGCAATGAACTGCCTAGAGGTTCCATCTCACCAGCCATCAAGAAAAGAAATGGCAATCAACACTGGTGAAGAGGTGAGGAAACCTCTCACACATAGCTGGTAAGAATGCCAACTGTCCAGCCTCTGTGGAAATCAGTAGGAAGACTCTTCGAGAAACCAAAACCAGAATCACCGTAAGGCCCAGATACACCAACCCTGTGTATATTCCCAAAGCAGCCTAGACTAGATAGAGGTACTGCCCGTCCATGTCTTCTGTTGCACTATTCACAATAGCTGGAAACTGCAGCTAGTCTAGATGTGTAACAAGTTAATGAATAAGTGTGGCCATATACATACGGTATTTTTATTCAGCCACAAAGAAAAACAGAATCATATTTGTGCAAAAATAGTGGAGCCAGAGATCATTTGTTAAGAAAAAATAAACCAGACTCAAAAAAGACATGGATGTGACGTGTGTGTGTGTGTGTGTGTGTGTGTGTAGGACAAGGCGGTTGGGGGGATTAAATGAATATAGACGCTAGGAAAGCAGTGAGGACCACTTAGGGAGACGGGAGTCAATGAGAAAGAACTAAGTATAGGAGCGGCAGTGGTGCAGGGAAACAGTAAGAATAAAGTCTCTTGACCTCATGCACCTAGATGCTGTCAGGAAACCCACCCCTTTGTGTAATAAATTAAACAAAATAATGCAGAGTGAGGAGCTTTGTTGTTTCCACACTTTTGGGTCCTCTCTCACATCCAGTGGCCACACAGTCAAGAGCTCAGCAAAGACGGATTTAGAGGACTCTGCCATGCAATGACTGAGGCAGAAGACAGGGTTTGCGTTTTCTATACAATGTGCTCATCTACCGAAGTAAACAAGAAGCTTTCTGCACTACTAAGTCTTCAGTTGCAGAGCTGCCTAGAAATGCTCACAGATTCCACAAACGTTATCTCTGAGACACGAATTCTGAAAACAAGCTGTAAACAACGTGCTCTGTGTTTATCCTACCACGGCTCTCAGCCTGGTTGAGACTGTGCACACTGAGTTAGTCAAATGCCTGAGCACGACCCCAGTGAGAAGACTTCCGTGGAAGCCAGGCTGTTACCCCAAAGAGATTAACAAAGAAATAATACTCGAATAAAACTCCGAAATCTCATGTTCCCAAGTCACATGCTCTGTCACAGATTCAACTACAAAGCAAGACAGCAAAATGAAGGGTCAGCTAAGGGTCAGCTGCACACATCGAATTGGTAGAGCAAACAGAATGACGGGTGGGAACAGGAAACGGGAGCACTAAAACTCCAATCTAACTCTGTGGCGGTGGTAGCCAACACCTTTAATCCCGGCATGTGGGAAACAGAGACAGGCGGATCTCTGAGTTCAAGGCCAGCCTGGTCTACAAGAGCTAGTTCCAGG
>LOEQ01001149.1:46834-59216 GCA_001685075.1 Bramus lutescens | reverse complement strand
CCGACGGTGTTGATGCAGCGACCCTCCCTACACACATCGAGCCTCAGACATTCATCTACATCTGTGTCAAAGACAAAAGATTGTCCGGGTTTAGTCATTTATTTTTATTTATGCTTTTTCTTTAGTGGATACAAAGTAACAGATTCCTTTTATGGCCTTTACAAATACGCTTACATTTTGTTTTCATTTCTCCCCTCCCCCCTGCTCCTGCTGCTTCCCTGTGTCCTTCTTCTCCCAATGTTCCCTTTCTGCCCTGATGTCACACATTTCTCTACTCCCCAGCCCCCTTTCTTTGTAAGCCTCCATATCCCCTGTCACGTGTTCCCTTCAGATTTCCTGGCCTCTGACCACACTCATAGCATACAAACACGTATATATATACATACATACAAAGCTAGGAGATGCGTAGTTGTGTATAAAAGGGAACGTGTAATGCTTAGTATTGTGAGTTTAACTCAATATTTTCCAGAAAATTTAGTAATCTCACTTTTCATTAGAGCTGAAAAAACATATGTGACAAATATATAAAAAAATCACATTTTCATTCACCCATTCATCTATTGATAGATATCTAGGCTGGCTTCATATCTTGGGTACTGTAAATAGCACAGTAAGGGGTGTAAGTGGGTATGTGTATCTGTGCAGGTTATAGAGTCTTTGGGGCATATGTCAAGAAATATTAGGTCAGGGTCATAGGGTCTTGTGTTTGTAGGTTTTTCTGTTTTGGTTTGGTTTTTGTTTTGTTTTGTTTTGTTTTGTTTTTGAGAACTCTCCATAATGATTTCCAAAGTGACTCTACCAGTTATATTTTGCAAAGATACCACTTTCTACCTCTCCTCGCTTGACTTGGATATGAGAATGAAATGTCTGGTCTGTACGATCATCTTTTTCTCATCTTCAGCAGGCTCTCAAGCCTCACTGTTTGATTCACGCGGTGGCAGTGGGGATCCCCAAAACAACCTCTTTTCATTGCACACCTTTGATGCTCTTCCTTCCAAAGTGCTGCCCCCAGCACCAAGCAGACTGCTACACCACCGCAGCAATTGTTTAATAAAAGAATGTTGGATTATTTGTATAAGCACTGAACTGGCCCACCCCTGCCTCACTCCCCACCCCCCATCTGACATCAGGAAGAAGACTGTCATTACCTATGCAGCTAGTGCCCTCCTCACTGGCCATAAACCCTGCTGGGCAAATACACAGGAAACTTCCCTCTGTGTTCTCACAGCGACCCTGGGAGCAGAGGTGCTGGACCTGAGCACATTCGTCAATGTCTGTTAACAAGAGCACAATGGAGAAGATTAGGGCTGTGCAGCCGTGTAGCAAAAACTCAGTTTTTCCCTGTTCTGTCAAACACCAAATACCAGCGCTACTCCCTTGGGATCAGAGAGATCTTTGTAAGCAACAAGAACAGCAAGAGGAGAAACGACCTCCCTCCCCAAATACTCGAAGGAGTGTTAGTAGGGAATATGCATGTTTCAAAGGGTAAAACTTAAAACAAAACAATAAAAAACCCACAAAACATAACACGAACATTTCAAAAATTAGAGATTCCAGCTCAATAGAGAAGGCTATTCTGGCAGGCAGGGTCACTGGAACTGACCTTCGTCAGGGACAATCTCACCTGCAATGCACTCAGAGCCGTGCTGGGGCACGGTCATCTCTATTACCTTTTCTACTTAGGACTTTAAGTTCTAGAGGGGATGACACGTGGCAGGTCCATGAGAAAGCAAGCAGCTGTAAGTGTCTCTTTTCCCTACCCACATGAAAGGCACACACGGTAAAGAAGTGCTGGGTGCGTGTTCTTGGTGCTTTACTTATTTTGCCCATGTCATCAAACTTAAGTCAATTTTCTTTTTAAAAGGACTTAAATTTAGGGCTGACCTACTATAATTATTTCCTAAATCCTATAGCGCCTCTGGAATAGCTCCCCCACCCCCGAAACATAATCATTCTTCATGCTAGCATGTAGAGGTTCTGAATTTAGAAACCCCCATGGGAAAGCAGAGTTTGTATGTGAATGTGGATTCGGTACTGCAGCATGTATCAGCGTTGATTTGTTTGGGCTAAATGCACGATTGCTCGTAGCTGTTGCTGGAATTCGTATTCGATTTACTTGTGTAAATCAGCCCACCTTTATGCAAATGTCCTACCTGTAGCAAGGGAGTGGCATTGAACACAGAAGAGAATCCTGTCGTTTGGGCAAATTACTCCTTAATTCAATTTAAAAGAAGAAATAATAACGTTTTCCCAAGAAGATTAAATGTAAGGAATGTGCTATTGCTGTTTCCCATTCAATGGTCTGCTTATCACACGTCTCTTACCAACGCATTTCCTCTGCTGCTCGCTGAACCTGTAGCCATCATAGCATATGCAGGTGTACCTCACAGGCAGGTTAATGCAGTGTCCTGCCCCACAGATGTCTGGGTTCACGGTGCACTCGTTGATCTCTTTGAAAGAAACAAAGCAGTGTGAAAAACACCACAGCAGGAGGCATTTCACTGTCCCCAGGCAACACGGCTTTGTGTCTCAGAAGCAGCTGAGTGAATACTGCAGGCACGTGTCTAGAAGAACACAGTGGGCTGTGACTCCACGAAACTAGCTTGTGGCTGATCAGCTAGTTCCGCCTAAGCTAATTGCTCATTGCCAGTGAATCAAGTTCAAAGATGAACTCAAGCAGGAACACAGAGGGTTGTAAGGAAATCAGTTCTTCACAAAGCAACTTTCTGCATGGCCTATCAAAGAGATCCTCTCAATCCTATTTCTTCTTCTGTGAGGGAATTTGAATCATCACACGCTCTCTCCTAATAAGAGATGCTTGAGAACGTTCTTCTATTCCTTAGCAGTCCAATCGTGAGTTCCCCAGAAATGGTCAAGCCAAGCTGCTGTAAAATTTCACCTCTGCTACCCAGGCAGATTCCTACAGTTTCTATATGTATCTTCCAGTTTTAAGGTGATCACACTTTGCATTAGCAAAGTAGAGCCATCCTCCAAATCTGTCTCATCCTCCCTTGCTTTCCTCCTGATGCTTGTGTGACATTTTCTGCTTCTAGTAAAGCTGTACAATTAACACTGCTAAATCCTCACAACTCTCTTTCTCTCACACTTCAGACATACCACATGCAGACAAATACACCACTTACACCCACACACCACACACACAAAAATACCACACACACACCACATACATACAAATACACCACACACACAAAGTACACTCACACACACACCACACACACACATACACACACACAGACACACAGGCAAATATACCACACACACATACACACACACAGACACACACACATAAACACCACACACATACACACACATACACAGGCAAATATACCACACACACACACACCCCACATATAGACAAATACACCACACATACAGACAAATACACCACACACACAGACCACATACCACACCACACCATCACACCATAGTGGTGGAGATTTCTGGAAATGCATAAAAATGAGCTTAATTACCCAAAGGATGCAGGATACAAAAACACCTTTCTGAGATGAATGTTCTACCTAGACATTCTGTCTCCAACAAGCCTTGCTGGAAGGCATAATGGCAGAGAGTCGTAAGTATAGCCAATGGCTTTGATGGCTTGCCGTCAGCAAAAGGTGTAAGTTTTGCTGTCATTTAGAGTCCTGCAGCACGGGACAAGCTACTCAGCCATTTCTAGAGCATACTTTCTTACAAGTGCAAAATGGAAATAATCAGAGTTCCAGCTGTAGAGTATGATCCTAAAAAGAGCTAAGTAACACATGCAACTTAATGTGCAGCTCCAAGAAGTTAGCCGTCATTGTGTTCCTACTGCTCACAATGAAGTTATAGGACAACCTAACAAAGATAGGGCTGGAGAGGAGGCTCTGCGGATAAGAGCACTGACTGCTCTTCCAGGGGAACCAGATTCGATTCTCAGCACCTAAGGTCAGCAATACCCAACTGTAGGAAATCTGACGCCCTCTTCTGGCCTCACTCTAACGGTACACAGATATACATGCAGGAATAACGCCTGTTGTGGGATATTTGTGAAGATAGAGTGCTAGGATTGGAGTCATAACAAGCTTAAGGGGAAATAGCAAGGCAGGAGATGTAGGCGGGATTTCTGGAGGCGGGGAGGGAAAGAAAGGGGAGGGGGAATCTAGGTGCACAGGAGACACCAGGAGACATGAAGAGGAAACAGGAGGTGCAAGATAGAAGAGAAGCAAAGTCACATGACAGAAGGTAGATTAATAGTAGGTTAATTTAAGTTGTAAGACCTAGTTAGGAACAAGGCTAAGCATTAGGCTGAGCCTTGATAATGAATAATAAGATGTCTCTGTGTCATTATTTGGGAGCTGATTAGTGGGATAGAGAAAGACTTGCTACAAACACCCACACATCTAAGATTAGATAAATATGTCATTTCCATGTGCTACAAAACCCTGAAGGCAAAAGTTGACAACATTTTCTCTGTGTTATGCTCACAGAATTTCAGGTCAAAATTGAGCTGTGTGACTATCAGAGTAAGAAAAAATAGAAGTAATACAACTCCAGCTATTGTTGATCCATTACAAGTAGATGTCTCCTTTGGAAATGATTGGAATTTAGAGCTCTTGTTTTTTTTAAATTACTGATATTAATATACACAGTATTTTTTCCTGGTGAATCTCTTAAAACAGGGAAGGCCAAATTTGCAATAGTAAAATCAATTCATCATCATTAACATACTAGGACAATGATTCAAAGCAAATTAAAAGGCTATAAAGTTAGGGTTTATGCAGAAGGTTTGATGGCTGCAGTACCCCCCAAGGCATCCCAGTTTCTTGATTAGCAAATATTTATTTGTTATTTTTCAGGCATAATTATAGGTTGGAATTTTCATACACATGAATAAAAGTATTCAAAAGCACATGATTCTGGACCAGAACTCAAAACATTCCAGCACCACAGTTCATCAATGTACTCCAAGTATTTCTCGTATGCTAGGCCTGCTATGTCCTGTTGGCCATCTGCATGAAAAACGGTGAATAATGCTGACTTGTTGGTTATGGGAAATGACATGAGCAACAGTAGTGGCCTTTCCTTTCAATCCGGCACATTAAATTAGAGGAGAGGGCTGAAGCTGCACAGGTGAAGAACTTTTGGGGAGCTTGAGATGATTATCTTCTAGCTCGAGCATTCAGAGACACAGCCCAAAATATTAGTCCTGGCTAGGGGAGCACTAAACACGGAACAGCCATGTTGACACCACTAGAGGGTACTAGGAGATGCATTAAGGAAGGAGGGAGGGAAGAAAGGAGGGAGGGAGGGAAGGGGAAGGGGGAGGGGAAGAGAGGGAGAGAATGAGGGAAGGAGGGAGAGAGGGAGGGAGGAGCACTCCTACAACACACAATTTCTTCCATTGGTCATCTCGTTTTTACAGTGATTAGTTGTTATAACTTCCAATGTTTTGTCTTCAAAGATTGTGTCCATTCATTTGCTTAGCAAGATGCCACTCTCCTGGACAGAAAGACCCTCAATCACCTTCAAGACAGCCTGTCTGCTTTCTACTACCAACTAACAAAAAGTTAGTCTGAATGGGTGTTTTCTATAACCAGCGTTACATTTCTAGAATTCCAGCACTTGTGAGATGGTAATGGGAGAAGGGAAGGTTCAAAGTCAGCCTGAGCTACGTGCTGAGACCCTACCCCAGAAAGCTATGCACTGGGCATTTTAGCTTAGTGCTTGCCTAGTATGATCAAGGCCCTGGGTTTGGGTTTGATTTCCAGCATGCACACAATGAGTGTACGTATCTGTGTGTGTGTGTGTGTGTGTGTGTGCGTGTGCGTGTGCGTGTGCGTATGTGTGCGTGTCTGTATGGATACACATGCAAGCATGCAAATGTGTAAATGCATGTATGTTTTTAACCTTTTAAATTATGTCTTTCTCACATTACCCTCATTTCATGTTAGGTTTTTCATACACTTAAGAATATATACAGCACACAGTAGGGTGAGTTCTGAGGATCCTGTCTTAATAGGAAAAGATTTCTGATGTTTCTGGGTTTAGCAGCAAAGACAAGACGCTTTACATTTTCCTAAGAGTTGCTCTCCTGCAGGCGAGTGAACTCATTCCTACACAACTACACCCTCACCAGCTCAAGAATCTTATTCTACTCCTTTTTCTAAAATGCACTGAGGACTTGGGGGAAAAGAACCATGAGCAAAAGTCAGTGGAAAGCCAAATGCTCGCTGCCTCTCACCAAGAAGGCCAATGGTAGACTCAACAGCTCAGTGTGTTAATTTTCAAAAACTCAGTGAAAAAAGAAGCCTTGGGCTAGTTGTGAAAACCAGTGTGCTGATCCTGAGGTCATTCATTATGGGATTATTCAAAGGGATGGAAGAACAAAGGGTCCAATGCACAGACAATGGAGCTGGAAAAGCAAAAGGTGATGGCTCTATACTTAAATGACCAGCTCATTTCTCATCAGCATAGTTTTTTGAAACTGTAATAGCAGCAGGAATATGTTTTAGGGACAAATATTTTCAAAGGGGTCAACTCTGAGTTCTGGAAAAATCAGACTAGCAAATAGTTTTTAAAACACTCTGGCCATGGTCACTATGGAGGTTTCCACAAGGCAGTTGTGGGGTAGGACAAGCAATTCCTGGCTGGTTCGCACGGGCAATGGAGACAGTACAGGAAGAGCCGGAGCAAGACACCAAGTATTAACTCATGGAAAGGTTTATTAAAATGCCCTGGCTTCCCAACTGCCCCAGGAGGAGCAGACATTGTCCCAAAACAATTGAAACAGATGTTTCCACTTTGTAAATGTTTGCTAGAGAAATAAAGGTTTGGTTTTTTCCAACGTCTCCTTCAGCTATTATGACACTGTGCGAAATCAAGAATTTATATGCTGAAATGCATGATTGATTTGGAAACGGTAGGCCAATAACACGGTAGGCCAATAGCGTCGCAAGCCACCAAATCGGCTGTTCAGAGCGGAAACCGATGCTTCCCGCAAATACTCTGCTCCTTGTATAATTAATCCTCGTTCAAGGATGTGTGGTTAGATCCAAAAAGGCTCCTTTCCAATCTGACAATCACAGAGATATCATCACTGGGCAATGTGGAACTGATTGTGTTTATTTTATAATCTTACATTAGCCCCTCCCTTCCTTCAACTACGGTAGAGAAGAGCGGTAGGACCTGACATGGATTGTGCCTAGACTTCCAAGGAGAAAAAGTATACAACGTTCCTGAGATAGATGACGTGAGGGTTCCTTAATTCCATGTCTTTGGTCAGCACATTAACCACTAGAAAAGCTTACGTCTATATGGAAAAGAAATTTGGCAGGAAACGGCATTCCCATACTGTTGGATCTCATGCTACGCAACAGCTCTGAAGATGCAAATACATCAATTAGAAGCCTCTCTATTTATAATTTTCTCGGAAACACTTAGAACTGTTCCACAAGAAGGAAAAAAAAATCAGGGTCCCTTGTTTCCTGGAAGGAAATACTTGCACTTCAGACATCTGATAGCAGATGTCAGCCCTGAATATCTGCCAGACTAAATTGAGCTGTCTTCTGACAACTTCGTATAGCAGGGCTACATCCGTTTCTCTTTCAATCAGCTGAAGCCCAGAAACTCCCATGTGTTATTGCTCACATGTTTGCAATTAAGTGATGAAAGCGAGACCATTAAGGCCAGAGAGATGGCTCAGTGGTTAATTGCACATACCTACTGCTTTTCCAGAGCCACCCAGGTCGGGCAACTGACAACCACCTGCTCCAGGACTTCTGTGGACTCTGCAGACTCTATGCTCATACATGCACAGACCCTGCCCCCAACTACTATACACACACACACATACATATATATATATATATGTGTGTGTGTGTGTATATGTATTCATAATTGAAAATAAAATAAATATTTGAAAAAAAGGCATTCAGGATCATTTCGATAGTTCCATTTAATGACGAAACTGCATCTTTCTAGTTGAAATGTCATTAACTTTTGTGAAACTAATGTGAAGAGGTTTGTCTACAGATGCCAGAGTTGCCAAATCAGAACTATTTACCTTCACATTGGGAAATGGAAATTCAATAATGACTCAGAAAAATCTGTGAATTATATTGTCACCTTGTATTTTATAACAGAGAGGTAAATAATTAGAAGGTTTTTGCTCCCCCCAATAGTATATTACATGCTTATATGTCTTTAAATGAGCAGGGCAGATGTACATACACATGGGCTCAATATTAAATAATAATTTCAACCATGCCCATTTAAAAAGCATTATTATTTTTGTCTTTCTGTCAACATGTCTATCTATCAACATATCTATCTATCATCTTATAATCTGTTATCTGTATATCTCTCTATCTATTTCTCTTTCTCTTTCTCCACACACACACACATGCATGCACACGCACACACACACACACACATATACACACACGCACGCACACATAAACACACACGCATGCACACACACGAAGGCACACACACGCAGGCACACACGCACACACTGGAGCCCATCCCTCCTCCATCTTGCAGTCTCTCTCCGAGAACAGAGTTTATAAGTCCATATGTGAACTTGCCATGCTCACTTTCTTTCCCTCCCCATTTGTAACCCCAGGATAACTTTACATTCTACACTGTGTCTCCCTCCGTGTGCCTTGGCATGAAGGTGAGGCGAGGCTAGGTCACGTGGCATGAAAGTTGCCCACCATGCCTGGAAATCCTTAAGCGTCAGCAACTCCCTGTTTTTCCTATGGTATTGACGGCCCTCTCTCCCTTCTGGACTCCATCATGATGTTATGCTGTCATCTTCTCCTGATGGTCTCCACTTCCAAGTCTCCCAAGTCTCACCATGGCTGCCTATGTCTAAGAACCTATACCTCCTTGATGAGTAATTTCATATCAGCCCACCTTCCTACAAGCCTCTTCTTTTATAAGTTGTAATGGCTTCCTTATGGAGCACCAAAAGTATTTAGAATTGCTCACATTTCTATAGCACTTCACTTGATATTAACAACAAAATCCAAGAGGAGATGCCATAGAGTCACCAGGGAGGACCATGGCTTTGGGTACAAGTGTGTCTTGATTCTATCACCAAGCTAGTTGGAAGTTTGTGGTTGAGTCCATGGCCTGCCACTCTCTTCTTCGTCAGTTAGCATTTTATTCTCTACAATTGGATGTTTGGATTACTTTCTCTTTTCTCTATTATAGATTATGTTGAAATCTATTTATGCTTCTCAGTGTTTCTTATGGATGATCCTACTACATTTTCCTACTATCCTATTATTAAAGACATTATCATTTTAGATTTTTCTCATCTGTTTCAAAAACAATACATTGCTTAAGGTTTTTTAAAATAAGGATTGAAATATGTTTAAGAATTTTTAAAATATACCAAAGCATATCTAAGAGCATAAATATCACCCATAACCCTGTTCCTCATCATTGGTAAACACGGATGCATTTCTTTAGTATCCTTTTCCATATTTGTAGATGTTTAAAAATAAAATTGGCATAATGACATTGTATCCTACTTTTCTTAATAAGCATTATTACAGAAATATTTCTTTAAAACATTAGTCTCTAAAAACATTAATAGCTGTATAATACATATATGTACCCTGATTTATTTATACACACTCATTTCCAATACATTAGCTGTTGTTATAACTAACCTAGTGGTGATCAATCCCATGCATTTGATATTGCATTTAAGTGCGGTCCACACATGTATTTTCATAGGATGTAGAATACAGCAAATACTCCACTGACCTGTTACTTGAGTAGGAGCAATCACTTGGCTGGCACTAGATGTGGAAGCTTCAGGAGCCACTTCTACAGGCACAGGAGGTGATGTCTTCTCAATCACTACTGCAGGAAGACAGGGGAAGTAAGAAAATTGAGCCTTGTTATGTACACTGACATCCTTGGGCAAAGTGGAAGCATACTCACTCAAAATAAAATGGTTGCTCTGTTCAAGAACTAATAATGATCCTGAAAGCTCATGGAATTAAGTCATACTTCTGGTTGGACTATTTAGTTAAAAACACTGAGAAAAATTCAGAATTCAAAAACCACGACCATTTGATAAACAGAAAGTTCAAATCTTTGCACAACATATAGTGGTCCTGATCACTGAAGTTAGTGAGAGGCTGAATGTTCTGACCATGCTACACATGTTACTTTTCTCACACTAGCATCGCTCCAGGGTAGGAATGTACTACATTGTGCATGTTATTGTAGGAAATTAGGTATTTCCCAATGAAATTCAATGATACAGTTCTGGTGACTCATTAAACACAAAGACACATGCACCAAAATCCCAACGATTTTTTTTTTCAGAATATCCTTATAAACAAGACATATCAGCACAGGTTACCTGGAAACTGTGGGTGCAGATGAATGGTTGAAATGCCTGGGGAGAGCTGGGGTTGCCCAGGCTCAAGTCTGGTTTTCTCTTGATCCAATGAAGGTATTTCCTGGATGGTGGTTTTGCAGAGAAAGAAGAGATGGAGACATAAAGCAGCAATTTACTTTTATTTTCTCATGTAGTGTTACTGATTTAATTAATTATATTTTCAGAAAGGTAAAAATATCATAGGATCAGATACACACCTATGTATGAGACTTTAAAAAATTGTGCTGTTACAAAGTCAAATTCTTATTTTAGCGGCTGTGCTATCTATACATATGCTCTCATCCATTTCCTTGGACTTCAAGTCAAACTTTGAAAGCAATGACCTTGGCCCAGAGTTCCACATTCGATCTCCAACTGGGCCAATACTAACCCTAGTTGAGGACTAAACATCCGTGCTATTCACAGGTGCCTCTGCCCCACAGCCACACTTTGTAGATGGAATGAATGATGGACGTAGCAACTTGAGTCATAAAGAACAATCCACCAAATTTCAGTACTGTAAGCCAGGCAGTCACTGTGACCGTCTTTAGTCCTATACCTAATAAGGCAATATCTCCCTGCTCTCTCTCAGCAGTGGTAGGCTACCATAGCAATAGCAGCTGCAGTCTTAGAGGACCAGACTGAAGCTTCCCAACTCAAGCAGAAAAGAAAAAATAAATCCAACCATCATCACGCCTTAGCTTTCAGCTGTAGCTCTGTAGGGGCTCATGCCAATGGGACAGGGAGTCGAGTTAAGTAAGGTTTTGTACCCTTGCTCATACCAGCGTGGGGCTAGAGAGCTCACAATACCTCATTAAATGCATTCGTCAAGTTACTTCCTCACTGTTACCCAGCATCTTTCCTCTCTGGCTTAGCAGAAAGCCGGCTTCCTGATCTCAGTTTCACCCTTGACCTATCTCCTCGCATTAGTACTTCCTTTCATGCCTCCACAGTCGATACCCTCACAGCCGATTTCATCAAAACCCAATTTACTAAGTATGGATTCCCGCAGAGGGACTTTGGACGGACGTGCTACAAATCCCTCGTACTCCCATTCCCGGCTTCTCCCCGACAAAATCAGCCCGCCTCCGCTGCTAACTACATCTTTCCGTCAATGCTAATCGTTAATTCATCCCACTCAAATGTAGTCCCTCTTTAGGGTTTCCTCTTTCATTCTGCACCCCTAAACCTGCCCACGTTCAGCATTCTTTGTGGAGATCCACCCTTTTCTTATCCATAGACTCCAGTGATGTCCTCTGGACTCGTTTCTCAGGCTCAGCTTACTGGATTATCTAATTGGCCTCTGAAACTACCAGTTGCTCTACTTTAGGTAATCCTGCCGCACGTCTATCCGAGAAACACTGACCGCTCATTCAGCTTTCCCACTGACCCTCCTCTCTGTATGGGGTCAGACTGACTTCCTGTTACTTGTGAGAGACACACCTCCCTCAGCCCCTGAGTCTTCTCCCCCATAGCCCATGGCATACAGCAACAAAGAGCAGCCCGCAATTCAGCATTAACTCCTGAATCTCCCCATCCACCTTAGGTGTAGCCTTCCTAATCAATCCCACGTCTCACTTAATAGGCAGGGACTCAGTTCTCTAGCGCCTTCCCTACTGATTACAAGTGTAGTTAGTATTTCCAGCCCATCAAAGCAGGACCAGGTTCCCTTTCTAACCCTAATTTTTGGTACTGTCAATTAAACCTTCACACATAAATATCTCTCCCTTGGACCAACCTCCTTTCCCCATATCTATCTTAAAGAGCATGAGACCTTTGTAAAGTATTAGTCCTAAACAGACCCTGATCTCATTCCCCTTCCAAACTGCCCCCTTTTAAATTAAAATGTATAGTCTTAACTGTACAAGGAACATGGCCAAATGAAGTTGAGACTATATAAGAAAAATGTTCAACATCTCTTTCTGATTCAATCTTCCATTCCTTCTCTCTCTCTCTCTCTCTCTCTCTCTCTCTCTCTCT
>LOEQ01001149.1:30778-46814 GCA_001685075.1 Bramus lutescens | reverse complement strand
TCTCTCTCTCTCTCTCTCTCTCTGTCTCTCTCTCTCTCTCTCTCTGTGTGTGTGCCTACAATGTGTCTTCATCTATGTGTGCATGTAGGGGCCAGAGGTTGACATCAGGTCTTTTTCTTGCTCACCCTCTGCCTTATCCTTTGAGACGGTATCTTTTCTTTCCTTTTCTCAATTACAGTTGCAATAAACTATACAATTAAAAGAAAAAAAGAGAAGAACAGAGCTTTGTTATGACGGGTTTGTTTAGGTAGCTGACTGGCATACTTACAAGCTCAGTGAGTTTCTTTTCCCCCTTGGATTATTCAGAGCTAAACTCAAAATCAACAAAATTGCAAGCCACGTACATCACCCATCATTCAAGATGTTAACGGAGCCACAGCTGTGCAAGACAAGTATGCAGATCTGGTGCAGTTCTTTCAGGCTCAATGTCCCATGGCCTCTCCCAATACAAGTGTTGTCAGACCATAGTCATCATTCCCTTATTCTGGGTTCTTTTAACGTTCATATAACAACATATGCTACACATAATAATTGAAACACTACACTATTTAAAATAGTTTATTTTTATGTCCCTCCCCCATATGAGTTTTAATGCCTAATATATTCTTTGCAACTGGATGAATGATACATAAATGAAAAAATTAATGATTGCATAATTTTTATATTATCAAATAAAGATTAAAGACAGGAGAAGGGGCAAAGAAGATGCAACATTGCACAATAGGACCTCAGTTCACGAAATGGTCACATTTCCTACCATCGAGTTTCACTATCCTTACTCCCAGATCATGCTCCTAAACCCAAAACTGATCAAATTTTCTCTAAAACTTCCAAGAAACAACATTTAAGTATTTTTACTGTGGCTTTCAAGGGTAAGTGCTGTTTTTAATCTAATTTAACCTAATTTGATCCAAATGATTATGTTGAATTTTAGTTGCATTAATTAGTGTCTCACTTAATTTTATAAGTATACTGAGAACACAAAAGAGCCCTTCTTCCCACAGCCAGTCCAGGCAACTAGTTGACCCCATGAACTCTACTCATCCTTCTCTTCTCTCCAGAATTTAGCATCTGTGGCAAGAGACAGTGTTCCCCACCCAACCCCAGCAACCTATTAGCCATCACTTTCTGAGTGTTGAGAATGGCAACACCCATTTAGAAAGTCCTGTCATAAAATTCTTGTATTAATGAATGTGTTTCCTTGCAGTAAATGATCTATAATATGAATGTACTAAATTAAAGAATATCCTATACATATCCCTAAAAAGTATCTTGAAGTCAAAAAGAGAGAAGACTAAAAGCAATGAATGAATTACCTTCTCAGGAGGCGCTGTTACCACTAGAACCAGAAAAGAGAGATGGGAATTAGCACAGCCAAGCACAATCCACTCATCATATTTCAATTTTCAAAAGGCATTAGAAAGCCATTAACTCCCCCAAACAATTACAAAGCCAATTAAGTCAAAAGAGGAATTCCCGTCATCATCTGCCACTTGCGAGAACTTTACACATGAGTGACAAAGCACGTTTTGTGCTATTTCATTGTTAAGTTATCAAAGTTTAGAGAGCAAAGGTTCAAAGTCTTTCATTCAAAATTAAGAAAATTACCCTCAATTTTAAAGAAAACAGTTTCGGAAACATTACTTAACGCTTAATCTTGAGTTTGGGGAACTTCCCATGTCTTAGAGAACAAATGCCTCCAGTGTTCAGAAATCCATCTGAGGTCAGTGTTAAAAGAGAATATTTTTTCGTTAAGACATGAGAATGGGCGCATAAACCAGTTTTTCATGAAGCCTTCTGATTATTTTCATGCAGACATGCTAACTAAACCAAACAAAAGCCAGACCTCATAAGCCAATAAGAGACAATTACAAATTAGCATCAGTATAATCAGCAACTTAAGTATTACACAATCACTCTGCTGTTGTGCTGGGGTGATGTCTTTGTATTTTGAAATGCTTGCTTTCATTAAGCAATACTTAGTACTAGTCCTCAACTTTGCTTATTATTTGGAATTTTCTGAGTCAGTGTCTCCTTAACCATTAGCAAAGAGGTCAGATGCATTAATTCCAAGAAACAATGAGGCTACCAGACAAATTAAAGCCACTGCTCTGTCAAGGGGAGGAAGCTAACTGACTTTCTATCCTATGAAACCCATTGTTAAGAAATTCTAAAGGCAGAACCCCACTTGTGCCCATCTCCTTCTAAACAAAAGATGAACAACTTAGGTCAGTGGTTCTCATCCTTCCTAATGCTGTGACCCTTCAATACAACACCTGTGTTGTGCTGACCCCCACCATAAAAATATCGTTATTGCTACTTCATAACTGTAATTTTGCTACTGTTATGAATCATAATGTAAATGTCTGATAGGCAAGATGCTCTCCAGTGACCCCTATGAAAGGATAGTTCGACCCCCAAAGGGGTCTCGACCCACAGGTCAAGAACCACTGACCTAGGTGACCAGAGACAACACTAGGTGAGGTCCTTCATGTTCTGCCTACCCAAGGAAGAACAGGTAAGTGAAAGAGCAGAAAGAAATGGGCCAGAAGGCACCAGGCTCAGAGCTCAGCAAGAGCCCTGCCACCAGGGAAGAAGGTTATGCCAAGTTCCCACATGCCCCACAATGTGTACACCAAATCCTTACCTAAGTATCAATGGCAAAAGCCAACAAGAGCTTATTTATTTATTTATTTATTTATTTATTTATTTATTTATTTATTTATTTNTTTATTTATTTATAGCAAATACCTACATTCCCTACAGACCTGAAACTGTTCCTTTTTCCAGTAGCAAGGCTTTTATTGATAATCACAGTAGTCAGAATATTGAAAATATTGCTCCATCCACCAAGGAGTGGGTAGAGATTGTCCAAACTAGAGATCTTTAGACTCTCTGCCCTTGGTCATGGGTCCCATTATACACTTTTTATGACACATAAGAAGTCATGTTTGTGTCTTGGATTTTTCAGAAGGTAAATGAAAGGGTTTCACCAGGGCCCTCCCAGAGTCTTGGACTGACTGGCTCCCACTTACCTGACTGCTACCTGGCTTTATCCCACCTGCCAGCTACCCCATTTCACGACCAGCTACACCATTGTTTCACAAAAGCTCAGCCCATACTTTGATAATTTTAAGCCTGTGTTCCACTTTATGCAGTGGAATTCAATGAATGACTCCCTGGACACAGACATGAATCTGGACTATTGCCTGAAGATGATAATTTCTCTCCAAGAGCAAACACTAAGCTACTGTAGCTCCTCCAAGTGCAAGAAATTGTTCTGGAATTCACATGGAATATTGTTGCCTGTGAGGCACACACACTACAACAGTGACTGTCGATCAGAGAAAATGGTCCACACTACCTTAGTGCTAACAATAACAGTGTGTGTATGTGCACGTGCATGCGAGTGTGTATGTGTTAGCAGAAGTAGAGTATCATGTAACTCTCAAAGGACATTGACACAGCTAAATATCTTACAACACCCAATACAGCTTCCTCACCCATTAAAGAATTAAACATTTGAAAATGCCAGCAACTTTTAGGCTGAGAGCCATGCTCCAGAAGGGTAAAAACAGACTCCAAAGTACAGATATAGAGATGGGCATCTAGAACCCATATCCAGCGTGTAAGCTCACCTTCAGGTTCCGCCCCTCCTGGCCCAAGTTCCCGCGAGGAGCTCAGGGCCTCCACTGGCTCTTCCTTGGCTGGGAGAGGTGGAGGGTGAGTACTTTTAGCAACAGGTTGAGTGTTCTTTGGCTTGACAAACACAGCTTCTTTACCTATATGCTGATGGACTGGCCTGCGTCTATGAACGCCAGAAACCGTATAACCCATTCCACCAGGACAGATTTCCTTAAAAGCAGCTAGATTTGGGATGGGAAAATATTCCTTTTAAAAATCTAACAGTGAAAACTTATACAGAGGAAAATATCATGATGAATATCTCTTAATAAGCCATGGCTAATATAGGTACATTTCAAAACTTCAGAAACAGACACAATATGTAAGCAAATTGCTTAAATTCCTGATAAATTTGTGTATTTACAGGGGGAAACATTCTACTTTTATTTTAAACATTTATTTACTTATGAATTCTTTATCCTACTCAATTAGGACATATATGTATATATAATGTACATGTGTACATATAAATTACATAGGATGTATATTTAGCATGAATTTTATATATTATATTTATATGCTAGTAGCCAATATGCCACTATGTAGAATAAATTATATATGCAGACTGTGTTACATGAAAAGATATGTAATATACTAATAGTCATTTTAAGTACAGGTGATAATTGCCTAGTATGTGAATATGTAATATCAACAATAGTCAGATTTTCGCCTTTGCCCCTGTTTTGTGCTTCCATTGGTTATTAGCGAAGAGCTCAGTGGACATCTAAGGAAAATGACAAGGGCTATATGTATGGAAACAGGTACTGAAACCCTCCTGAATTATTTCCAGTTGACAAACCCAAGGACTCAGGCAGAATGGGGTGCTGCAGCTGGAATGGGGGTACTGGTGAAGAAGGGGCAAAGAGGGTGGGTTTTTTTAAAGGGCCTTCAGCTAGTGAGAAGGAATCCGCGAAGTAGGGAGGCTTGAGACAGTAGCCACAGCAGGAAGGAAATGCCAGAGAAAGCCGTTGTTCTCTGTATGAGCAGGCGGGCATGAGAGCTAGCAGAAACCTGGTCAGTTTCACTACCCAGAGGACAATGGGACATTCTGTACCGTGTAACTGTCACACTCGCCAGGAAAAAAAAAAAGCATTTTTAAAATGTCTTTTCCCCCCCTCCAAGCGGACTGGGTATGCTGTGTGGTTTGCAAGCCTCCAGCAACAATCTCTAAACATGGTGGACAAAAAAAGACAATGGTGGTTGGCGGTGTGTGGCAGAGGCAAACTCCTCATGATCCCTGGGCTGTTGGTGTTGGAAGGAAATTACCAAATGCAAACATGGGGGCTTAGGGTCAAGTTTCTGTTTCTTCTTCTAAAATTGAAAGTAAAATAAATCATTTCTCACTTTCACTGAACAAGAAATTGAATGTATTCCTTAAGAAGGAGGAAACTCTACAGTATTCCTTCAAAGCAGGCTGAGATACTGTTTTTCTAGGGATCAGACCCTTAATTGTGGAACCTACTAGGACAGAGAATTCTAAAAAATGAATAGTTCCAGAACAAAGCATGGTTTTCTACTGAAAAATATATTTAATTAAAATTATGACAGGACCAAAACGTACTTAAGCACAAACATTGTATAATTAATATCATTTTCAAATTAGTTGCTGTGTTTTTGGAAGTAGCCCCAATGTACAATCCCCATTCTGGTGACACTTGGCGTAAGATTGAAATGCTGTCCAAATGGAATTTAAAGGGAAATGGGTTTATGAATAGCAAAGCTTTTTTAGTAATAAGTGTGTAAGACTGCGCAGCAGGGTACTAGAGCCTGTGGGAGGGACCTAAATATCTTCCATTCTATTAATTCACCATCAACAGATTCTAACCAGTACCAAAGGTGAACTATATACTGAAGTTTACATCTGTTTACTGCTGTCTAATTTGCTACTGTAAGACATTACGTGGCCCTAGAGATTTAATGCACTTCCCTATACGGGAAGTTTCTCTAAACTAAGCAATTTAGTAACATGTTTTGAAGCTATACAAAGCCAGTGAAATAGACTGCACCCTCCTTGACCATATGATGCCCAGGGCTTGCAGGTCATGTCTCTTTCTCCTCCGTTGAACTCCTTTTGACTCTGCTTGAAAGTTCATTGATTTAAACCTAAAGTATGTAGAGAAATTAACCCTCTCAGAGCTCTAGGTAATTGTGAAACTAACTGAGGAGTAAAGACTCAACTATTAACACATGACCCCTTCAAAGTTCATAGTGGCTTTGGCAAGATCTCCTTTGGAGTCATCTTCATGACATAAACACAAAACTGAATACAATTCTTTGTATTTCTAATTAGGGAAACCAAGCGCAATTTCAGTAACCAAGTAAATAAGTCAATGTTCACAAGGCCGTGATTGTGAAGCAACAGATGGTGGACCATTAGGAAAGCACACGGCCCTGAACAGCATTCTGGTTTTCATACTTAAAGGTTTATCTTCTTGGATTAACATTCAAATAACGTCTACTTACTGTTGCCCAGAAACAATGGGGAATTCCTTTGTACATTTTTTTATTCTGATTTGAGCTTCTATAGCTGTATTTTCTTCAGAAATGATATAAACACATCATTGCATTAAAAACTAAACTCAGAAATCAAAAATGGCCCAGGCTACTGAAGTCTTTTTTGTTCCTGTGGCTGGGAACACTTAAGTGTGTGTAACTGGCCATGGCTTACCTGTACCTGGAAGGGGACATTTCTCACAGTGTGGCCCCCAGGCCTTGCCCACACTACAACAGCAGATCTGCTTGGTGAGGTGAACAGAGAGAGGGTGCAGACACTGCCTTCCAGGACTGACAAGGCGGTAACAGGGCCCCTTCTCTTCTGAGATCATAGGGGGATCCGCTGAAGAGAGACAAACCTTAATGTCATTGAAGAAACAAGTCACATCGAAGTTAACATAAGATGGCCCTTAGAGCACAGAGGAGAGACCATGCTTTAAGATAGACCCATCTAGATTAGGGGAATCATTCTTCTTGGCCAAGAGTACATTTATTAAATCATCCTAGGAATCTGAGCACCAAATGCTGTAACTATTATTCCTGTTCGGATTCTATCTGTAACAAATATGAATAAAGAAAAGTGTATATAAGTTAAGCATTTCCACAAATGCCTACCTGCCCAACAAACCTAGTCATCTACGGCTAATCACAGTCACAACCCATTGTTTCTCCAGACTGGGCTGTAGAGGCGGCTCCAGGACAACAACTGGTAAATGTCCAGGCACCATGGAAAATCAGGAGCGTGGTTAGTACCACAAACCAGCAGCTGCCCTGTTCAGCCAGAGAGCTGGCGGGAGCTCAGGAATTCTCACCCAGGGCCAAAGAATATAAATGGCAGGCAGGGAGTAGCAGCTGACCTGCCCAGACACACAAAGTCCCAGTGTAGCAAGAAGAGCAGAGCAGGCAAAATCTCAAGTCCTCATGCTATGCTGCAAAGGCAACCAGGCTATTATCATCCAATGCCTGCCGCTCACCCTGATCTTCTCCTGTAAATCAGTAGTGAGCGGTCATCACCAGAACACCCGGCACACAAGGCAAATTTGAGAGCAAGATGACACAAACCTTGTCTTTGAGTTGTGTCTTTCTTAAAGCATGTGTAAGTGCTCCAGGACAAGTCAACACTGCTGAAACAGGCCCAGGTCTGGTGCGCCATCTTGGCCATATCGCTTCTCTCTCAAGGTATCGTCTCAATCTGCCTTCCCTCTAGCCCGTGGTACTCATGATTCAACTCAACTTTCTGCCCTTCTTTCTTAGATACACCTTTCCACCTTTCCAACAAGACTGACTTCCCAGGTTAGATGCTCAAAGAATAATCTAAATAATTAAGGTGTGTGGCGGAGGAAGATGCAAAGGACATGATGCCTGTTCCCCTAATTTTCAGAAAGCTTGTGGTGATGTCTTAAATGGGAAATGTCCTCTACAGTTTATGGCATTTGAACACGGAGTCCCCAATTGGCAGTGCTGTTTGGGGAAGTTTAGGTGGTAAAGTTTCACCGGAGAAAGTGCGTCACTGGGGGCAGGCTTTGAGGTAAAATAAACAAACAAACGAAAGCCACTACTTCCAGTTTCCTTTTTCTGCTTTGTCCTTGTAGTTCAAGATGTGAGCTCTCAGTTACCTGTCCCTACTGCTATGCCTGCTGTTCCCAACATTATGTTCCCAGCATTATGGACTCTAACCCTTTGGAAGTATAAACCAAATTAAGCTTGGTCTTCTTTAAGTAGCCGTGGTCATAGTGTTTTATCAATGCAACAACACCAAAAAATTAATACACTTGCCTTTCTTTGTGCTTTTTTCATATTTTGATTTATATAACAATTCTACAGGTTTATGAAAACCTCACTTTAACTGGCAATAATGGTTAATTTTATATTACCCATAAGGCTAAGCAATAGGATATTGCTGTCGGGGTATTGGCTGGATTTTGTTACTTTGTGTGACACTGGCATTTAAACCAGAAGAATTTGACTAAAGCTATTCGTCCTCTATGATGTGAGTGGGCTTCATCCATTCTGCTGAAGAATTTACAAGGAAAAAAAATGACTGATTTATGTTGAGCAAGAATAAATTCTGTCAATGAAAGCCCTCCTTGGTGGATAGTCTGCCATCTACTCTGCAGATTTTAGACTCATTGCTCTGTGCTTATATCCACCAACCCCTTGAAATAAACACCACCTTCCCTTATTTATGCAAAAACATATATGGCATGCATGTATATACACATTTATAAATGCATACTAGTATTGTCATTCAAGAAAGAATGCTTCTTTAATATTTATATTGTATATTGGGATGGAGTATTTATTGTAAGGAATTGGCTCATGCATACATATGCCTATCTGGTTGGTTCTATTTCTTTCAAAAGAGTGCTAAATTATAAACTGGCCGAGCCTCAATAACTTTCTTACTGATAAAGAATAGGGTTAGGGTTAGTATGCATGTTCATATATGATATTCCCAATACTTAGCATGCAATAGAAATATAAAGCCTGTTCAGATGCCTGTGGTAATGCAAAATCCAGCTATCTCTAGTCTATCAAGTACATTTGTGCCCAACTGGATCTTTGCTTAATAGTAGATGTTCAATAAAGTTAAGAAAGGCATTACAAGTCAATTGAGGGTTGGAGGATAAGGGGTAGATGAAAAGATAGAACACCCTTGAAGATTCCAAACTCATACATGCACTGAAGGCATGGGTCAGTGATAAAGCAATTGTCTAGCATGCCCAGGGCCATGAGTCCAAGTGCCTTGGATGGCAGAACCAAAATGAAACCAGCAAAATCACCTTCACAGGATGTGCCTAATCCATCCCACTCTTCTGTGGCTTCTAAAAGAAGTGGGTGGACGGAAGAGTCTGGAACTCTCTCACTCCATCTCACACTTACTTTCTGACTTCTGTGCAGATAAGCTGTGAAAGGTCAAAGGTCACAGACTAAAAGTAAAAGAAAGCTTAGCAGCAGGGTACTAGACTTGCAAAGGAGAGTAAGGCCTTGGAATGATTGATGTTGCTCACATAATCCACATGTTCACGTATGAGCAAGTGTGCATGTTAGTGCATGGGTATGCATGTATATACTCATTAGAACCCACACATAAGTCTCATATAGCTCCCAGAGGATTTGGTATAGAATTTTCCTCCCCGAATAATTGGGTCTTACTTATAATCTATATTTCCAAAGAAACAATGTCAAGCCACCCCACCAGAGCCTATTTTATACACAATGGGGCTTAACTATAAAATTAATAACATTAGTGTTACTTCTAGGTCCAGGGGCCACGGGCAATTCAGAGCAGAACAGTTTCTTCAAATTCCTGACATTTGTCCCGTGACAACTAATATAATCATTGTTGTCTTCTGAATGGGAAATGCCACCCACAGGCTCTTGTGTTTGAATGCTTGGTGCCCAGCTGCTGATATGGTTTTGCAAGGTGTAGCCTTGTGAGCCCTCCAAAATTAAACAATGATCACCTGCCAGTTAAGACTAGTTTTTCCTGACAACCTATGGAAGATCAGAGTTCTGACTTTTGGGCCAGGTAACTTTCTGGAAAAACGTTACTTTAACCCTTTGATGCCCCAATTTCTTCACTTCTGAAACAGGAAAAATAACAGCATACATCTCAGGGAGCTCTCACAAATACTACATGTGACAGTCTATGCAAAGAACCTACCATACGGTCAGGCACTTATTAAGTACACAATAAAGATGATCGCCACCCCATTTTTTATTGTGATCACTATTATCTGGAAGCAGACAGGTAGCACAGATCTGTCTATCCCCAAGGTCATGATGCCATGTCCTATAAGGAAAGAAAGCATCCCTGAGCTGAGGCAGCCATAGAGGAGGTAGAGAAAAAAGGAGGCACAGAGAGATGATGAAGACCTAATGGCGTCCTTGAAAGCCAGATGGGACGAAAGACTCCAGCCTGCCAGGCTCTACTTGGAGCAAACAGTGTCAGTGTGGACAACAAACATCAAACAGACAAAGGCGGTCAGCAAGGAAGCCTGAGTTAGAGCGGAAGTCGGAGAGTGAGGAGAAATTTATCCCACTTTTAAAAAACCTAAAACTAAAAGAAATCTAGGACAGCGGTTCTCAACTTCCTAATGCTTCAGCCTTTTAATGCAGTTCCTCATGCTATGGTAATCCCCAGCCATAAAATTATTTTCATTGCTTCTTCATAATCGCAATTTTGCTGCTATTATGAATTGTAATGTAGATATCTGTGTTTTTTTCGATGGTCTTAGGCAAACCCTGTGAAAGAGTCATTTGACCCCAAAGCAGTTGTGACCCAAGGGTTGAGAATCACTGATCTAGAACTATGTAGTTCAGTACATCAAGCACGAGGCACGTATTACTAAATAAACTTATATAAAATTAAGTTAAAAGTTGGGCTCCTCTGTTTGGACTGACTAACTTTTGCTTTAGGCAGCATGAATACAAATACTCCTGCTGCCTCTGAATGTTCTACCGAATGGCTGATCAGCTTAATCCTCAGCATGCTTTCCTGAAATGGGCCAGGTAACAAATATTCGTCATAAGCCCCACAGTCTCTATTCCAACGTTCTAACTCCACCGTGGGTACAAGAGCAGCCCTAGACAACATGTAAATGGAGATGACTGTGTGTCGACAAAACTTTATTTATGACACCTGACAGTGAGACAATTCTATCCATAGACTGCCGTTTGTCAACTACTGACCCAGAACCCTAAATCTGGACACCCCAGATCCTAGCTTTCAATCTCAACTGCTGATTATTAGCTATGTAATCTGAAGACGTTTCTAAAACTCTCTTAGGTCCAGTTTCCAGTGTGTGCGACATGAATAATGACACATTTGATAAAGAGGGTGGGGCAACTAACTGGAAATCATGTATATAAATGTGACTGGCTTTTGAGAAAGAAGCTGATCTTCTTTGTCTCATGACCTCCAGGGTGATGACAGAGTACATTTCCTAAGCACATGTCCTCCTTGGCCTCCTGCTTCTGTCAATTAACTCCAAGTTCAAGGATGGAGAATAAATACATAAAACCTCAAAAGCCCTGAGGCAGATTTCTTTCATCTGGGGACCTTTCCTGAGCTTCAGCAGAGTCATTATGGGATGGTTAAATGGCTGAAGAAAGACAAATACAGTTTCAGAAGGTAGAGAGTCTTCCTAGAGGTGGTCTACGTTTCTTCAAATTACTGTGATAGTCAAGCCAGACTTTTCACTTTTCCGCATAAGACAGGCAGGGGTGGGCTTGGAGTATACTGTTCCAGCACCTAGGCCATAAGCACAGGTCAAAAGAGCAGCAAATGTCAGCATCCTCCTTTCTTCATTTTGACTACATGAAGTCAAGGGCAGAGAGTGGGCAAGACAAGAAAAGCAAATGGCTGCACCCTTTGGCTGGAGTCAAGGAATGCAGAGGGTGTTCACCTCGCCTCATTCAGGAACACAGGGAGCTTCCCAAAGCTCCTTAGTCATTGCCAAGTGCACATCTTGAAGTTCGCTAAGTCAGCCACACATTTTATCGCCTGGATGTACCCTAATTTCAGGCTGCTTAAGCAAATGCTATCAGTCTCTGCCACATGCTTGTACACTCCAGGCCTGGCTGGCATGTGTGTGCACGTGTGTGTGCGCGTGCGTGCATGTGTGTGCGTGTGTGTGTGTAAGCATTTGCTCATTTCTTAATCTCCCATAATTATGAGGAAACACTATCTATTCCCACATACTGAGGACATCACAGTTTACCTCTGATACTTTCCAACTATCTGTAGACGTCAACAGTTTCTTCAACAACAAATGAGGACAAATAGGTACAGTCACAAACTCTGAAGGAACTGGACACACATCCATGAGACCACACGTGGTAAATTCAGAGAGAGGGGAAAACAAAGATTACATCTTTGGATTCGTGCTGGAAAAGGGATCAATTTTAACTCTGGGTTCTAAACTGGAACACTTAATTAAGCAACAAATAAATAAATACCTCTTAAGGCGTATCATTTCAGCTGTTGCAGCTGAACCATAAAATTGAGTTATTTATTTTTCAAATGAGAATTGATGGCTGTTTAATAAGTTCAGAATTATTTGGGCAGTGACAAGGAAAATAAATTTTAAGGAACTGTGCAAGCAGTTTCAAAATTCCCGTTGGCAGGTTTCTACGATTTCATGAAAACCTGGAGGTCTGCCCTTCATGCTAGACATCAGATCTTGTCAGGCTTTCACAGTCTATGGCCAGTTCTCCAAGTTTACCTAATCAGCAACCTTCCATGTGAGAATGCTAACCAAACAGTGTCAAATAAAAAGTTTTTTACAACAAATTCTGCATCCAAGGTCTTTGTAATAATTGATGTTTAAATTAGAAACCTGTATAGACGTTTGTTCGTGTAGTTCAAAGTAGCTGAAAGGCGCCTCTAAATTATCTGGCTATTATTGACAGCTTGGTTTGTGCTCTAGCATTCTAGATCCTTACGCCAGTTCTCCAACATGACTTGTGTGAAAACTTTACAGTCTAATTTAGTCAACTTCAAAAGCCCTCTAGTGAGGTGCCTGTCTGCTTCAGACCAGAACCACCCATAACAGAACACAGGAGGAAAAAAGAAAGACTTACGTGCAGAATTTCCTAATCGGCATTGGTCCGTTTTTAAAGGAAAATATGAGTAATTAGTAACAATGCTTTAAAAGGCTTACATGCACCACACAGGACTGTCATTTTCACATCACTGCATTCATCCTTTCTCTATATCCCAGCTTAGGCAGAGATAAACTGTGCTAAAACTGAAGGACCGTGTCATCGTGAAGAAGGCTTTCACGTGATCAAATGTGAGGCAGGAAAAGCAGGATACAGCTTAGTAAACACCAAGTCCACATCAGGTGAAATTCAAAGAGCCAAGCTGGACAAAAACACGCAGAATCACCTTTCCAGTTACCTCACCCTGCCATGATTATTTTCAACTCTGGATAATTGATACAGTCTTTTTTTTTTTAAAGGTGCATTGTTTACCTACTTTCCTAATAAAAGGGTTACAATGAAATATGGCTATCTTTTCAGATTCTGCATTTGGGGGCTAGAGAGATGGCTCAGTGATTAAGGGCACTGGCTGCAGTTCCAGAGAACCATGATTCTATTCCCAGCATCCACATGTTGGCTCACAACTGTCTATAACTCCAGTTCCAGGAGATCCAGTACGGTCTCTTGGCTTCTGTAGACAAAAGGCATACAGATGGCACACAGACACACATGGAGACAAAACACCCATATACATTACAATATAAAATAATATTTCTTAATCTGCATTTAAGGCTAGGGAGAGAGCTTAGCTGGTAAACTTCTCACCCTGCTAGCATAAGATACTGAGTCTGATCCCTAGAATCCATGTATGAAAAATCCAGGGGTGTGGCTCCTGCTTATAACTCCAGTGCTGAAGAGACAGAGAGAGGTAGAGCCCTTTCGGAAGTCACTGGTTAATAAATCTACTCCACTTGATAAGCTTCAGGCCAATAAAAGACCTTGCCCCAAAACATCAAGATAAATGATGCCTGAGGTATGCTCTTGTCTACATCTAGACACACACATACACACCACACACATGCACGTGCGCACACACAGACACACACAAGCTATTTTTGAGGCCTTTATTTATCTCAGGTGCATCCAATCTAATAGGCATACAGAATGCATAACCTATACTGATCATATAAAAACCCTAATGACAATACTGGAATTATTTTCATGAAGAGGGGGCCTCTTTGGTGAAACCATATTTCAACATTAGAATATGTGATTTCATGGGAGACTTTTACCTTTACTATATAGGAAAGAAAACCCCAGAGACATTCCCCAAAACCAGCAACATCACTTTAGGAGCCTTTTGTAAATTCAGAGGACATTAGAGCAGAACCAGAAAATCTGAAGAGCATGGGCCTCGGAATGATTTTCCAGGCTTCTCCAACTGAGAAAGTACAATGAATCCTCTTAAAAACAGACTCTGGTGAACCAGAATCTGCAATAATTAGAAAATGAGAATGAGTTTGACCTAGCCTAAAGAAGGCTTAAATATTTATGAAGGAAAGATAATCAGTTTTTATCTCTCAGAACCAAAGGACTAATACACCTATTTCAGTTTTCTCCCCACCCTCTTTTTTTGTTTGCTTTGTTTTTATGTTTTTTTTTAAGATAGGATTCCCGTGTGCAGCCCTGGCTGTCCTGGAACTTGCTTTACCTGCCTCTGCCTCCTTAGTGGTGCTGAGATCAAAGATGTGTGCCCCCACTGCCTGGCAAGCGCTTCATTTTTATCCAGATCTAGTCACCCCTTGTGATTCTGCTTTTTTTTCACAGCTAATGCAGTTAAAATGCGTCTTGGAAAAGGTCTCATAATATGGATTTAATTGACCATATTGGGTTGGTCTTCTTGCTCTTGTCATTTTTATTAATGACATTTTCTTCTGTATTTTCAGGGCCCAGTTAAATATTTTTCTTCTTTTGGATAACCCCCATAGACACAGGATCAAAATAGAGAAAGTCAAACTGATTATTACTTACGAACACAACTTGAAAAAGTAGGGTCGGGCCCAAATCCCATTTTGCAGGAACATCGGTAGCTGCCCATGGTGTTCAAACACTCACCATTAGGGCATACACCTTGCAGCTGACATTCATTAATATCTGCAAGAAAGCAAAAGCTGATCAGAGGGAGCAGCCAAGCCCTGGTGTGCAGATTCCGGATATTTTCGTGTTCACTTTCTGCTTTACTGAAATTATCTTGCTTAAAATAAACAAAGGGGGAACATGGTAGGAATAAAGGAACTAAGATTAAAATGACTGGCTCTTCATTAAACAATTGCAGTTGTATCATTAGCTCTGAGGCACATACTATACCCCAGGTTCTGTCTTAAGTGCCAGAAATGCACTAGCGAACAAAACTAAGCAACAGGGCCATCTTCATGGAGCTTTGCTCTTAATGGAGACACCAACAGCCTAGCTGCACATAGCATATGTGAACTGCAAGAGTGGTAAAGAACAGTGTGATCTCCAAACTAGAAGTGTTAGAAACCAACATTCAGTTCTGAAACTGCCCATCCAGACAGTCACGAGCCCCTGAAAGACGTTAGAGGCAGTGCTGCAGAGGGTGTGAGACTTCGTCAGGGTAGAAGATGAGCGTGGGGGGCCTGGGACAGAAGGAATATTCGCGTGGGTAGAGACTGGCCAAGGGAAGGGACTCGGGAAATGGTAAGTCAAGCCATTGAATGGAAATGAGTTTCAATAACATAAGCAGGTGACACAGAGCTGGGACAAGATAGGCCATGCTCGGATTCGATCTTACTGAGAAAAGAAAGCTATATGGGAAGGTTTTGAGTAGGAAAGCGGTGTTACCAACGGTAGACTCCACAGTAATTCACCTGACCAGCATATAGCGTGGTGAGCAGAGACCATAAAACAAGCCAGTGAAGGATGCTGAGCCACATGGTGATGGCCGGTGATGAGCCATGTGGGGGACAGGAAGCAAAACCAGGAAGGTGAAGAAAGCATAATTCCTTTCTAAAAAGAACAACAGACAAAGCCTGGCACTCGACTGGGCACACAGATGTCTGGAGGGCTTTAGACTAAGGAAAGAGGAGAAGCTTTGTGAATGGAGAACGCCCGAAGATGAAGAATTCAGTTTCATAGTTAAATATCGCATTGTGATACCTAAGCAGAACTGTCCAGTAGTAGAAGATTCTGGAACAAAGAGAAAGGGGATGGTATGCTTGGAAACAGGGACTGCCCTATGGGCCAGTCCCAGAAGTAATCAAAATGAGCTGAGAGAGAATATACAAACCTGGTGACTGAAAACAAAAAACAAAGCTTATACAGCCCCTTGTCAAGGTTTTATATATATATA
>LOEQ01001149.1:12984-24212 GCA_001685075.1 Bramus lutescens | reverse complement strand
TATATATATCTCAATCATTTTGTGAAATAATTTTTAAATCACCTATCACCTTTTAAAGGAGCAAGGGAATGGCAAATATAATAGAAATATTCCATTAAGACCCAGTCTCTGGTATAACTAAGATATTAAATTTTGTAACATGGAGCAATTCACTAAAATTCCCCCATCTACATTTCCCATCCTTGTAACATGAAAAGGCTAACAGAAATAATCCCCTAGCTACTTATAGCTTAACTATTCTCAAAACAACCTGCCAGTTTCCAGAGTTGAACAAAGGATGGCATTTGATGCATGACATGTTGAATAAGTACCCTCATGAGAAATAAATACACATTTACACATCATTTTCCTATAAGAAAGCATGTGTGTTTAACCAAGTGAGTAATAATTTACCCCCTATTCTGTGTCACAAGTTGACACAGGAAATGAGGCAAGTCTGGTCACTATCAGACATTGGGGACAAGGTGAGAGTGGCATCTGAGGATCTTTATACAGAGGGGGAAACATAGGGCTTTCTGGAGACTCAGTTGTGTCTGCTTAGCTGTGCTGATGGATAGAAATTCCAACACAGAATTCTATCAGCAGTAGGACTTGCATTTGAAGACAGAGAAAAACCACCTTGAGATAACTATTTTCCTCAGTCAGATGAGTTGGCTATTTAAAATGGTACAGTGGTGTGCTGGATAGTTTTGGCACAAGCTAACTTCATCTGAGGGGAGGGAGAAATTTAGAAAATGCCTCCATAACATAGGGTTGTAGGCAAGCAAGTCTATAGGGTATTTTCTTAATTAGTGATTGATGGGGGAGGGTCCAGTCCATTGTGGGTGGAGTCATCCCTGGGCTAGTGGTCCTGGGTTCTATAAGAAATCAGACTGGGGGCTGGAGAGATGGCTCAGAGGTTAAGAGCACTGGCTGCTCTTCCAGNCCAGCAACCACATGGTGGCTCACAACCATCTGTACTGAGATCTGGTGCCCTCCTTTGGCATGTGGGCATACATGAAGGCAGAATGTTGTATACATAAATAAATAAATAAATCTTAAAAAAAATCAGACTGAGCAAACCATCAGGAGCAAGCCAGTAAGTAGCACCCCTCCATGACCTTCAGGATCCTTCCCTGTTTGAGTTCCTGTCCTGACTTCCTTCAATGATGAACAGTGATGTGAATGTGTAAGCCAAATTAATTCTTTCTTCCCCAATTTGCTTTTGGTCATGGTATTTCCTCACTGCAGTAGAAATTCTAACTACAACAAGTGAGTTGGGAAAATGGTTGTCTGTGAAGTGTTGGTTGCACAATTAAGAAGACCCAAGTTCAACCCACATTAACACATAAAAAAGTTAAGCACGCCTACATTTCAGTGCTGGTGAGGCAGACACAGGAAGATCTTTGGGGCTGACAAGATGGTTAGCATAGCTGAATCGGCAAGCTTCAGGCTTAGTGAGAGACCTTGTCTCAAAAAATATTTGGTAGAAAGCAATTGAAGATGATGTTCAGTGTCTTCTTCTGGCCTGCATGCACATGCACTCATATGTTTATAGACCCACATGAACACACACACACACGCATGCGCGTGTGCATACACACACACACACACACACACTTCACTTAATTCAAAAAAAGAAGACTANCCAGCAACCACATGGTGGCTCACAACCATCTGTACTGAGATCTGGTGCCCTCCTTTGGCATGTGGGCATACATGAAGGCAGAATGTTGTATACATAAATAAATAAATAAATCTTAAAAAAAATCAGACTGAGCAAACCATCAGGAGCAAGCCAGTAAGTAGCACCCCTCCATGACCTTCAGGATCCTTCCCTGTTTGAGTTCCTGTCCTGACTTCCTTCAATGATGAACAGTGATGTGAATGTGTAAGCCAAATTAATTCTTTCTTCCCCAATTTGCTTTTGGTCATGGTATTTCCTCACTGCAGTAGAAATTCTAACTACAACAAGTGAGTTGGGAAAATGGTTGTCTGTGAAGTGTTGGTTGCACAATTAAGAAGACCCAAGTTCAACCCACATTAACACATAAAAAAGTTAAGCACGCCTACATTTCAGTGCTGGTGAGGCAGACACAGGAAGATCTTTGGGGCTGACAAGATGGTTAGCATAGCTGAATCGGCAAGCTTCAGGCTTAGTGAGAGACCTTGTCTCAAAAAATATTTGGTAGAAAGCAATTGAAAATGATGTTCAGTGTCTTCTTCTGGCCTGCATGCATATGCACTCATATGTTTATAGACCCACATGAACACACACACACGCATGCGCATGTGCATACACACACACACACTTCACTTAATTCAAAAAAAGAAGACTACTGTCTAAGAGGACATAGGTATGTAGCTATGTAGCAAGGCTGCAAGGAGAAGTCAGGGAAGAACACAGCAAAGGAGCAGGGAGCCCTGGGGATGCTGAGTAACAACAGCCATCAAAAGCATCACCTCAGCAGTCAGAATAAAAGCTGATTGGCCACATGCTGTTAAGTGAGAGAAGGAACACATACTGGGTTGGACATAGTGGCACATGCCTGTAATTCCAGCACCCAGGAGGCAGAAGACTACATATTCAAGAGATTCCTGGACTCCATAATGTCTTTGGGGCCAGCATGAACTCCCCAGGAGGAGCCTATCTCAATGAAAAAGGAGGAAGAGGAGGGAGCGAAGGGAAGAAGGAAGAAAAATATGAGAAAGAGAGAAATAAAAAATAATAACAAATTTGAAAATTTTCTAAAGATACAAAACTACTCTATGGTTGCAAGAGTTAGAACACTGATTACACCTGGAACAGAGGAAGAAAATGAAATTCCAGGGGGAAAACAGGGCAGTTCCAAGGTCCAAGATATATCCTGTGTGTTGACTTGGAAAATAATTGTACAATATGTTTGCTTTGTGATGACTCTAGACACTCTTGTGACTCTACCTTTGTAGCTGTGCACTAGTCTGCCCATGGATTACACACTCCCTGTATCTGGGCACTAGTCTACCTAACCATGGATTAAATATACTCACAAAAAAGGTTAATAGTGAAATTGCTTCATATACAATATAACCATCAGGTAAGTTTCATCTAACAAATACAATGATCCTTAAAAATGTGAGGTTAATTTTTTTGAGTCTAAATAAAATTTGATGACAGGTACACTTTAGGGAACATCTTAGCTATTAAAGGCCCGTCAATGGAAGTTTTGGCAATGACTACGACTGCCATGAATGTATCAGTTTTGTTCAGTTATTTTGTTAAAGCAAAACAAGCAGTACAATAATAAAATACTAACAGGAGAAAGGTCCATGGCAACTTCTTCATAACTCCTCCTTTGGGAGGCTCATCTTGAGTCAATTGACTCAAGCAAATTACAGCCAGCTGACTCAAACTGCCGTCTGAGCGGAGGAACAGCATCTTACCCACAGCTCATGACACATCTCCTATCCACGGCAGGAATGCCCCATCAATTAACATTTGTGGAATAGTGAATCGCTGGGAAGGTTTTCAAGACCATCCTTGAAAAATTAATATTTATTATATAATAAATGAAAAAATGTTAATAAAAACAACAAAAAAGTAAGTTTTATGCCACCAGTGATAAAAGCTGCAAAGCATCTCATATTTACGTATTTTGACACAATCCATACCGTTTTTGGCAGGTGATTTTAAGGTAGAAAACAGTTATGTTGAATTTTTATCTATGAAATAATGAAATTTGTAAGTGATTTTAAGGGATTTCCAAGAGATGCTTGCTTTTAAAAATTATTTAGGACTTAGAAGCATATACCCAACTAGGTAGGATTAGGAAACAGGGTCTCATGTAGCCCAGCTTGGCCTCCGACTCACTATAGAGAGCCTTTGAACTGCTCAAATTTCTCCTCCTAGCTCCTAAGTGCTGGGATTACAGGAGTTGCCAGCATGCCCAATTTAATTGTGATGAGGACCAAACTCAGGGCTTCAAAGATGCCAGACAAGCCCACCACCATCTGACCAAATACATCCCCACCACACCCAGCATGTCTGCAACTTAAACACTCTTATCCCATTCCATGACAGGGTGATGGGACGTGAAGGTACTATTGGAAGAGAGGAAGTGCCTAGCATTTGAAAATGCAATCAAAGAGTAAGCATTCTTACTACTATTTCTAGATGGTATTATTCCACTTCTTTCTCATTCTTTAAGAAGCCATTAGCAAAATAATCAAATGACAGATGAAGAATGTCATTCTAGATCCACCAGGAAACACAGCTGAATTGCTTGCTATGATAGATGAAGCCGATTGCACCGATCCCATCAGGCTGAGGAGAGGGAGGCAGCTCTCAGAGCGGCATGTGTGTGCAATAAATCACTCTCTTGAAAAGATAATTACTGCATCACTAGAGGAGAGAGGGAAAAACCTTTGAGGGCAGTGACTTGAAAGCCGCTCAAGCTAACATGTGCACAGTTGGTTCTTTGTTATTCAGTGCACATTGGTAAAAAGCTGCTTCGGGACCTGAGGGAAATCATGTAATTCTAGTTATTAATCACTTTAATTTTAAATGTGCTTTGTAAACAGAGAGGGGCTAGAGACTGAAAGAACAATGTGGGAAGCACAAGTAATTAGATGCTTAATGGGTTCCCTTTGAATTTCTGTTGGGGATAACAAAATCAAAAAGCCTCAAGGCTCAAGGAAACCTAAGCATACATACGTAATTTGAGAAAGTTCTATTTCGTTTTGCCAACTAATAATATCACAAAGAGAGGGAAATTAAGCCTTGCTCTCAATAGCAATTACAATAGATTATGCTGATTGTTTCATGAGTCAGCCTTCTCTGCAGTGTAATTTAGCAGTGTCTTCTTGGGCACCATGAAATAGAATGTTCTGTGATACTACAATCCAGAATCTTGCCAGAAAGCCGGCCTTCTCCTGAGACCAACATGAGCCAGGATGGGGTATTATTAACCAACCATCAGAGGATTTGCTCAGCATGAGCCACACTTACTAACGATCACTCAGCCATACCAACAGAAGAAAATACAAGATTCACGAGCATCTCCTGAAGAATTCTCCAGTTTCTTAAAATAATGGCTTGCAAAGTTTCACCTCTACTTTTTTTTTAAAATCCAGATTGGATCTTTGTGTGGCCCAGAATGTCTTAGAACTCACCAGCTTCAGTCCACCGAGTCTGAGACTTAGCCTATACCGAATGATTATCTAACTCTATGGACCTCAGCATCTCCATCTGCAATACATGCACAAATACTTCACAGAGACGTTTAAAAGAGTAGCAGAATAAATAAAAGAAGGTTCTGAATAAACACATTGTACCAGAGAATGACTTGGATAAAATATGCAGTTATTAAGATAAAATTAATTAATTATTAAGAAAATTCAAATTTGAGGCCAGCCTGTTCCTTACATTAAAGAAGAAGATGGAGAAGGAGAAGGAGAAGGAGNAGAAAGAAAGAAAGAAAGAAAGAAAGAAAGAAAGAAAGAAAGAGAGAAAGAAGACAATTAGACAATGAGGTACTTGTTTATCACTTTACAAGGTTTCTGGACACAGAATATTTAAGAATCACCAAAAACATTTTAGTTTTATCCCTAAACCATTGGTACTTCCTCCAGTTAAAAACAAACCAATAATAACTTTCTTATCAATAATAAATAAACCCTTTCTTCATTCATACTGTTTTTTAATCTGTAATGAGCTCTAGGCTCCAAGTTCAAGACTCAGTAAGGCTGGGTTCTTGGTTGGGGGCAATAAAAATCTACCCAGAAAACAAACTTGGAAGCAAATTCTTTAAAAAACAACATAAAAAAATAATTTCATGACTAAGTAGTAGGAAGAAATCCTAGCTCTGTCTGAGGACTCTTGGCAGTGGTCCCCCCAAGTAACTAAATCAAAACTTGATGATATTGAGTACTGAAGTAGGCACTGGTCAAATTAAGATATGGTTTCAGCTCTACTCATCCACACAAGGGATACTTGACTTTTCAACACGGCTTTAGTTTCTTCACCCAAAGGCCCGAGACTAGATGAATTATGAGGTGTTCCCTAGATGTACAGCTGCCCTATTGTACTATGAAAATGAATCAACAATATCCAGGGCACCTCACATTTAGCTCTCTAGCTTCTCTGGCTGCCTTGGGGACAAAGGTTCAGGCATATTTAATTCTTTCTAAATTTGAGATGGGCAGCAATAAATACATGGAATCAGGAAGGGAAACTCTGTTGTGAATGATGGGTCAGCAAGGAAGTACTTCCGCTATGTGGGTGCAGGTCTGATTACCCATGCACCCGTATGACAAGACCAGCATGCGGACCCACAGTATGATACTAAGTGACATCCACTCCTGCAGGGTTTCGCCACAAGTTAATAAAAGGTAAGAGTTCCAGAAGCTTTAAGAGCACGAAGGCAACTTTACCACTTATTAAATGTCAGCATGCCCTTAGCTACATGAAAAGAGCAGGAAGGAATCCACCCACCACGTAAGTGTCACATGCTGGACCCAGAAGCATCACATGTCATAACAATTCACGCTTCTAAAATGCAAAAACACCCATCAAGTCCCCGTTAGTAAATTCAATAAGCCTTACCTTGACAAAATGTATTGTTAACCCGCTTGTATCCTTGTAGGCATTCCATCATTTGAGTATATCCATGATAGGCTGTAAGTGGGGGGAAAGAATCCTTCATTACATGTGGAGTTTAAAATCTGATGGTCTGAAACTGCCAGATGCTGTGCCATCCACAGCACCAGTAGACTTAACCATTTGCAAGCTATCAATAAAGACCTCCACGACTGCTCTCACCTTGCGCCTGTTTTCAGTATGCTTTCTATTTTGCAATAGCTGTAGTCCTAGGAAGCTGCCAGCAAATCTTTATTGTGGTAACTGAATCATAAGACTGCTTTGTATTATCTTCCAATTAGTGATTAAGTATTCCTATCATAAGACGCATGCCTCTACAGTGATGTGCTCCAGGGGATGGGAGGGTTAAACAGGGAAATGCTGGCTTGTGGAAGTTGCTCCATTTGTCTCTTGGCTTCATGCCTAGTGTTGTCCCTTATAATGAAGACACTGACATAGGAACCTACAGAAACTGGGACCTCAGCTGTGAGCCTTTCAGAGACAACATGATCATATTCAACAGTCCCTTTAAAGGCCTAGAGCCAGGCCAGATGATCTCTCTGTTTGCCTCTGCTTCGGATCCGATGCTAACTTTCTCCTAAAGCTGTATGAAGGCAAGAGACTTGTCTGTACTAAGCACATTGACAGACCAGTTAATGAAATCATTTACAGATTTAGCATTAAGCTTTCACAGGAAAAAATAATTCATCACCAGTGAAAGGCTTTGTATGTGGCTGAACACAAACTTAATTAACTAAAAGCCATTTGAAAACTGAAGTTTAAACTATTTTGAGTGAAAAAAAGCAAAAACCCAAGGGCATGGCATTCAAAACCATCATAGATGGCAGCCAAGGGATGTCTTCTCTCTTCCAAAAGGAATATGATTTAGAGAGTAGTACCGACCAAGGGAAGGAAAGTTTTTACAAACAATGTGAGCCTGACTGTGATTCTCGGTGGTGAGTCATTTTAGACAGTACAAGCAGAAAAAGTGCCAAGACATTAGATTTCGCTTCGTTCCTCACAACCACGGCCCTGAAACCAAACTGATGTCTTTAATTCATACATCAAATGAGCTAACCTATGGACTATTTTCATCAACATTTGGTTAAAAGAGCAACTTTGCCCTTTCCCATTCCACTGACATCGCCAGCAAGACTGAACTGTGGCGCTAACAGCACCATATAAAGCAGCAAATTCATTCCCAGATGATGCAGTGTCAGACAGAAATTACTGGAGGTCAGGAATGGCCTTAGGAATTAAAGGGGGAGGAAGACGATATGGACTCCTTTGCCTTTAACCCCTGACATCGGTCACTCTTGGCTCCTTTGGAATTTAGAAAAGAGAAGAAATAGAAATAGCTAAAATTTGGAGAAAAGATGCAAAAAAAGCAAGCGCATCAGAAAAGAAAACAAGGAGGAAGATGGAAAAAGTTTTAAGACATAGAAACTTGGATTGGAACCCAATTTGGAGGATCTTTTCACCCTCATCCTTAGAGTTAACTGTGGGAAGCATGCCACCACCCACAACATTAGACAAACTCACATGGTAAATGAAGGGTGCATGGCTCCCGAAACAGAGGGCAATGTGTTTTCCAAAATTTAGATGCAGATTCCTGGCTAATGGCTCATCGGAATCAACAGGAAATGACAGCGGTGGTAGTCAAGTTCATACCACCCCAACTCTAAACACCATGTCCTTTAAATGATTTCAAATAGATCCCAGAGTTCCCTTCAGCAAGATAACTTAGGTAAACAGGTCTCCATGTAAGGTGGGGTCATCATCCCACCAGCTACCTGGAAGTCTATACTGCTAATCATGACTCAGTCATCTCGGAAAATCTATTCCCTCACTGCTGAGCTGTCCATGTGGTTATTCTTCCTCTTAGGGAAGAACCAACTTTCACAAACTTTAACAGCAATTTCTGTAAATGAATCCTCTAAGAAACATTAATAGTGCCAACAAATTTAATGAAATCAACTTCAGGTCTTCAGAGAATCTGAATATATGAGAAACTAGAAGTCCAAAAGATGGACAGATGAAAGGAAAGAAGCAAGCAAGGAAGAAAGGAAGGGAGGGATGGAGGGAGGAAGGGAAGAAGGAAAGAAAGAAAAAGTGTTTACGACATATTACTATACCGGAAGAATAGTATAAAAGAGGCAGAAATTCTGAGCCAGCAGTTTTTTTAGGTTAAGTGAAGAGGTTTAAAAGGCTAGTGAGGGGCTGGAGAACCAGTCAGCAGTTAAGAGCCCTTGTTGCTCTTACAGAGGTACAGGGTTTCAGTTCCCAGCATCTGCACAGTGGTTCACACAACATCCACAACTCTACTTCCAGGATATCTGACAACCTCTTCTGAATTCTTTGGGTACAAGGCCCAAGTGGAGAACACAAATGTGCTTGCAAGCAAAACCCTCATACATACAGAATAGAATAAATTTATCTTTAAAAGTGTCAAAGACAGCTGAAACTATTCCTCCAATCAACTATTACTGAAGACGAATAAAATCATCTGATTACAGCAAGTGAGATGTCCCTTTAGAGATGGGGGGGCAATTATAAAAGTCTTTTTAGAAATGTCAGCAGGAGTCAATGCTACATTCAAAAACTAAAGTTACAGTCGGTTACAGAGAAGAGGGGAATGGAATGGTGTAAGCCTAGATTTATTCGAATAACAGTTTCCGTGAAGCACTCAGGACAAATCCCAGCATGTTGGTATTGCAGCCACTGAAAACTGGAGCAGTACCCGTGGTGTTAGGAAAAGGGAGGCAAAATGCTGGGCTCCATAATTACACATATCATTCCCACAAATCAAAAACCAGTCAATTCCTCATCTGAGTTTCTTTTCATGAAGGGGGATATCTGTAGCAGAATGAAATCTATAGCTTAAATTGTAGATAATCACAAAATTCCCATTTAAGAATCTAAACTAATAAATAGTAACTGTGCTGACTTTTTAAGTAGGGTTTGAAACACTTTTTCACCATCTTAAAGCTATCTATTTCCTAGTCTCCAGGGCCACAAGAGCTGACTTTGCCCATCATTTCTTCACAATGCCTCCCCCACATAGGAAATTAAACCACAGAAGGCAACTATGACTCTGCATTTTTAAAAGAAGAACCGATATGAAGGTTTTAACTGTCTTGCAATGTACATTGTAGCACTATGTTCTGGACGGCAGCCAAAGATTTCCTTGAAGGTCTCAGAGACTCATCATTAAGAGTCGTGGTAGGAGAAAGAGGTACGCGCCATTAACCAGCAAAGGAATGATGGCATGTCACTTACATGGCTTCTTGGGGCATTTCTGGCATTTGTTAAAACCCCAGGAGGTCCCCACTGTCCCACAGCAGTCTTCTTGCTTGGAAAGGCCAGGGAGCGCTTTGCCACACTGCAATGAGGTGTGAAAGGGGGGAGGTTAATCGAGTGCAGACTGCTCAGCCCCAGAGCTGGGGGGCTTCCCAGCCACTTTATAAACAGCTCCCTTGATACCACACAATTACAGATGCAAAGAACGGCTATAAAACCTGGAGGCCGAATACCAGGGCGGAGTCGGTAGGACACAGAAGTGAATAGTCACATCTACATATATGAACTCCTTTGCATTTTTAAAATCTCATGAAAAGCTGAAACAGGGGCATGGGTCCATGTACGAGGCTTCTGGTTTTTACCACTTGCCTGGATTTTCCTTAACTGCACCCTGCCCCTCACCTGGGGAATAAATGTCAGTTTTTGGGTTTCCCCACGATTGTTTGTCCAAAGCATTCTTTCATTGGCTTGTTCTTTCACAGATCCTTGGCTCTGTATTTATCGAGCACTTATAATATGTCCTGTGAACTGGGGTACAAAAATGGACATATGCACTGGACAGCCATAAAACTACAGAATCAGCTGTGAAATTGACAAGGGAGAAATCACAGAACCTGAGGAGGACCAAGAAGGGACAGGCCAAGAAAGAGACAACTATAGGCTGAACCAAATCTGTTCTGGCAAACACTAATGCTCCAGGGAGATGAGCCAAGCTAGGAAGGGGCTGGCAATTTTAATCGAGACCAGGCCAAGTAGGCAGAATGGATACCCTTAGAACTATGCTTCCATATTGTCAAATATTAAGGTCAGGTGAGACTCCTAGTTGACCACAGAAGATCATGTGACCCTCAGGCAGGGGACTGAAGATACTTAGAATTACCTTGAAAATCAATCTTGTCCCACAGTATCACCCAAGGACCAGATGGCAATGAACTTACTTGACGTTCTCGTCCAAGCTGCACAGGGTAAGCTCACACCCTACGTCTCTGTCTGGTGTACAAATGTGGAGTATATAAGTGTTACTCTGCTTTTTCAAAAAAAAAAACTCTTCAGGTGTTTCAGGAGTCATCATTTCTAAAAGAAATCTGGTCGCATAACTCTGTCGACTAATGACCTCCCGCGACACTGTCTGATCTTATCCCCAGGCAGGTTAGAGAAGTCCCCTCTTGTCCCAGTTTAGGCTGTATCTTATTGTCTTCCACCTCTGAGCATCTATTTAGGCTTGGCAAAGGACCGTTTCTGATTGTCTGAACAACTCAGGTATGTTTGAATGCTACAGACACACACACACACACACACACACACATTCTCTCTCTCTCTCTCTCTCTCTCTC
>LOEQ01001149.1:0-12967 GCA_001685075.1 Bramus lutescens | reverse complement strand
CTCTCTCTCTCTCTCTCTCTCTCTCTTTCTCTCTCCCTCCCTCCCTCCCTCCCTTTCTCTCTCTGGAATACTATCATTTTTTTTTCTTTTCTACAACTTTATTTCTAACACAAGAATCAGGTAGAATCACTGGCGCCTCTATTCGTGATTCATTTTTTTTTTATGTCAAAGGTGATTCCACAGAGGTTCACCGCTACCAGTTTCAGTCCCGTGCTATGTATTAATGACTTATTATTTTTATATCCCCAAACAGGACATATTTCAAATACTCAGTAATGCTGAGTGGAGCAATTACTATGGGAAAACCCACCAGAGGTTAGCGTACAGGCTCCAGGACAGGGGGCTGTGCACAATGAGGGAAAGTTAAAGCAAATGGTGATCCCTAAGGAGAACAACAAGGTGCAAACCCCACCTAGCAGGCAAGCCTCCATGGAGAGTGTTCCCTTCCTGCCTTATGCTGACTGGAGCTCTGAGTAATTACATACACAATTCATAAAGCAAAACTACATCATAGAAGACCAGCTAGGGTAACAGAGTTTTAGATACAGCATGATGTTGACGTCCTTTTACAATTTTATATGATTTTTAAAAATAATTTTGACAAGTGTTTTATGCTTTCCAAAAGCGGTATGTGATAGTGGTTCAAACAGTATTTGATACAGTCTAGAGGCCTGGATACAAATTCTGGCTCTAGGACTCTGTACACACAGTTAGATGAATTTTCTTATCCATCGCATGGAATGCATAATAGCGCCTCTCGATGTGGTCATGAACTTGAAAGGTAAAATCTATGTACAATGCCTGACACATGTAAGTGAGAAGTTAGCTATCACTTCAGTCACTACCATTTCTCACTATTATTGTCACCATCGTCATCATCTGAAAATTCTGTGTTGCAGATGTCCCACATCAGATCCAAATTGTCAGGTTCTTCAGGGAGCAGGGTGCATACGAATGGATTGCAGTGGACTGTGCCCTTTCTGTGAAACAAGCTGGTTACTCTAACCATCCACTTAAAAGTACCATAGTCAACAAGAAATGCAGTTCTAGGGCAAAATGGATTTCCCTGAAATAAAAGGTAGTCCTGAAGACATTTTGAGTTGGTCTAATTTTGAGAAGAACCTAAAAATTTCCTTAATAGCACCTGAGGGAAAGTGAACAAGGCCAAGGTCACCACTTCCATGACACCTGCAGTTATTCCACGGACAGAAGGAGATAGGCATGCTTTCCTTGAAAGAGACAGAAAAGCAACTTGGTTGGTTGGATGGACGTAGACTGTGACTGTTACAAACAAGTGCACCGACAGGGAAGCCTGTCTGCGGGGAGTTCTTTGCTACCTGTGGCCACTCCATGCTGAGTGAGAGAGATTGTTCCAATCCCAGCGCTGGAACTGCGCCAGGTCCAAGACAGGAAGCACAGGTGTGCAGGTACGCAGCTGCACACACATACACACCCCACATAAAAGAAGGGAAAGAGTCAAGGTGAAAACAAACTTCCTGAATCAGGACGGTTATCCAAGTCCCTGAGCTTAACCGTAGACAATTTAAACCCAGAGCATGAAGGTCAGGAGCAGGAAAGGACAGGGGACAATGGCTCAGGTACAAGACAAGGATCAAACAGAAACACAGAAGCCTCCATTGCTGAAACCCAGCTGCCAGCATCTGCTTAACATTCTCTCCCAGTTTCATAAATTGGCTGGGCTTATTTGAGACGCCAATTGCTTTGCACACAGCTCATTCTCATACCAGACTTTGGGCTCTTCTCTTAATCAGGTGAAGCACTCAACACTTGCTGATTTTATATGCTCAGAATGTTAGTAGCAGTTAAAATCCAATTTTCACCTTGGATTCCTAGAATGTTTTATTTGGTAGGACAAAAATAAGTCATTTCCCTCTACTGGGCCTCCAAAAAGGTACAAGGTTCTCATTACATGATCCAAGCCGCTTTATCCCATGGCTTTGTTGTTGCAGGTCCACAGCCAAGAGCAGCACAAGGCATCCAAACTGATGGAATAAATGGGAGGCGTAGGTGGTACCATGGCACTGTGTGTGTCTCGAAACTGGGTCTACACAGCGCAGGATTGAGCTAGGGGGATGAAGTCATGGTTATAAAGCCCAAAGTCTTCTATCAGTCCCATCAACAAGAATAAAGAGGCTTTGGAGTACAGCAAGAAATGTGACATGAAAGCTCTCTGTGGTCACACTCTGGGCTTTTACCCAGCCACTGGACACCACAAGTCTTATCTGTGTGTAGTCAGAAGTACCCAGAGGGGCAAAAAGTTAGGCTAACATGTCTCTCCCATACCATAGAGCCGCAGTGGAGAGAATAACATAGGACAGAATGTGGTTGGGATACTCTGGTAAGTTCTACTGACCAGAGACACTGGGAAGTTCTACTTCCCAACAAGTTGTGCTCCCACAGACATGGACTTCCTTAGCCACATTCATAGGCGGGGATCCAGGTGGTTTTTATCAGTTAAAAACACAAGTAGACTAAGTAGACTTTCTCCCATGCAGTTAGTCACCACGTTCTCAAAGTCAAACACTTTAGAACACATCTTGTGTAAAGCCATCCAGTGGTAAACGTATACCGTGTACTAAACTCTACCAGGAAAAGAGCAACATGCTCTAACTCCCCAGAAAACATCCATCAGTGTTAGTGAGGGGACACTAATCCCATATGTTTGCTAGGATCCAAGTAGGGCAGGCAAGCAGAGTGTTCAGGCAGCCAGTCCTGTGATGATCAGCTGGACACTTAGCAGCCCACATGTGGACATAATGGCACTGTGGAGGTACATTAAACTCACCTATTGCATGCCAATGGTTTTCAGCAGGCCCGAAAACACCAAATCACTGGATTTCACAACGTCGACAATCTTTCCACTGTAAATGTCTCTACCTAAGAGAGGTGGTGACCTCTCTGGTGGGAGCTGAGCCTGATGGATCATCTCTGAGGAATGCAAGATACAAAGCAAATGACCTCTATGGTTTCTTGCAGGCTTAAGACTCTGAGGTCAGTATGTGCTGCTAGGTTGCATGACTCCGTTTAGAAAATACAGACTGATGCAGAAGAGAGCCAAGTTCAAGGACTTCTGTTGTTATTACAAGGCCAGGTCTGGGCTGATGCTCTACTAGCCCTCTCTCCTTCGTCTCTTTTCTACTTCCTCATCTCTAGAGTCTTCGCCAAGACTCAACCTCCGCTGACTAGACTTAGGCAAACAAGACAAAGAGGAGAAAATCCAACAGCTCTACTTGACCTTGATTTCTGAAAGACTGAGTGTTGAAAATAAACTTTAGACTCTTCTTCTCCACCTATGTTAATAGGGTTTGTACTTCAGAATGTCAGGTTACTGAAGAACTATAGATTTTTGGTACAATACACAGGGTTAGAGAGATCCTTCATTAGCAGTGAAGGTTATGGGAGTTTCTGAGGAGTTATAGCATGTTACTATTTGACTTGCTAGAGTTAAGAGTATATTTCACAATGCAAAATAATTATAAGCAATGGTATAATGGCCTTTAATTGTGTAACTAATTATCAATAATCAATTGATTATGGAAAACGTGCTTAAAATCTTTTTTACCTGCTTGAGAATATGCCTCTTTAGACTTTAACCTGAGTTTTGAGGTGAAATCACAAAACTTTGTAATCAAAGTTAAATTGTGTCGCCTTTAGAGCCTCACAAATCCGGGAGTGGAATCAAAATTCAAAACTGACCACCCGGTAATGTGAGTTTATCATATTCGACAGTGAAAAGGCTCACTGTTAGAGCTGCTTGAAAGACACATGGTAGCTGGGAGAAGCAGTTATAAACATTGGAGCATGCTTTATGACATTGCACAGTAAAACCAACACTCATTTGCTTTGCTGTGTCAGGTCCTGGAGAAGGAAAGCCCAGTAGTCAAGAAAAGAGATGAGAGCTGCTTGAAATCCATTAGACCCATCAACACCCCAGCTCTCTCACTAGCAGCGGGGTTTTCCATAGATCATCCTGCCTCTCGGAGCCAGTAGTGAGGCACTAGAACAGAAATCCTGGCCTCAAAGTGTAGTGAGAGTGAATGATGGGTGACTAGGAGGTGTGGGATATCCCAGAGCCCCGTGGGATATCCTACACCACACTTCGTTGAACAGAGTGTAGGCTGACTCCCAGGTCTCATTCACCTGCTCTCCAGCATGGGTAAAATTATAACCATGCTCAAGGGTCCTACCATCTTATAGGCTTTGAGAATATTTCCTGGTAAAACTGTTCAAATATTTCACTAGAAGAAGGATCACCCTCAGGAAGGCAGTACAATGTCAAGGACCTACCGTTTAGTTTCACTAGTTAAGACACTGAAAAATGACAATACAGAAACATCCTTAGAAATCATCCTTATCACATGCATGTAGCCCATTTTGTTACCAAGAACTATTCTATAATGAAGTATAAATACTTTGAGCTAGAATAGAGGGCATCTTCTCATAAGGAAAATATGGCACTAAGTCAATGGAACAAATAAACTTAAAATGTTAAAGTGATGCAGAGTTTTAAAAATACTCCCAGGAGGTCACTAAAGGAAAACACAGGGGAAAAATAGAAATCTGGAACATTGTAACCCTTGCAAAAGTACACAAGTCTGGGCTCAGGCAAGTGTTGAAACAAGGAAGTGACTTGATGGTACTACCAAGGAGAGACTCCGGAGAGGCACAACTGTTCTCACAAGGCAGAGGGCCAACCACCAACTGTGAACACACAGGGAAAGCATGGAGGAAGGCAGCTGGACCTGAAGGAACAAAGAGAGGGTACAGAGAGCCAGAAAACAGGGTGGTGCTAAGTTACGGAGAATTTCCCAAATTTGGGGTTCAATTTCGAGTTGGATCTAAAAATCAACCAGAAGACGGAGACGTAATCACACTGGTTCTTTTCCAAAGCCAGTTAAGTTTTACATTACTTCGAAAAAAAAATACCTGACATAGTTTAAGTAACAGTAGATAAAGGAATATTGATGTCTAATCAATAGAAAGAAAATAAAAGTCCTTCAATAGGTACAGTTTGGGGCCTGGGAGATGGCTCAGTGGAGGAAGCACTTCCTGTGCAAGTGTGAGGACTCCCAGAGGCCAAGGAAATGCCAGGCAGAAATAATAGCTTACTGTGATCCAGCTGTGTAGAGGCAGAGAGAGAGGGCATCCCCAGTACAAGCTGGCTTTCTAAAGTTGTCAGAACTGGTGGGTTTCAGCTTCTGAGGGAGACCCTGCCTCAACAAATGAGATAGACAATGATCAAGAAAGACACTGGATATTAACTTCCGGGTGCAGCATGCATGTTCAGACATGCATACACACCACATACCCATAAACATACACATTAAAAAGGGAAGGTATAGCATTCTGCATCTGATAATCAGAAGTGTAAAAAAGTGACCAATCACAATAGAGTATTTCATTCCTGGGAAATGGAGAAGAAATTATATTTAAGGTAAACACATTCATAAATATTCAAAGAACCAAAAAAGGATAAAGATGGATTAAAGGCCCTTTCATTATACTTCTCAGATAACAGGGGAAAGTTTAAGTTCAGCAAATGACTTTATTCACACAGCAAATGCTGTTCAGACACTGTCTAGAGCAGGGGTCCTCAACCTCCCTAATGCTGTGGTCCTTTAATACAGTTTCTCCCGCTGTGGTGACTCTCAGCCACAAAATTATTTTCATGGCTCGTTCATAAGTATAATTTTGATACTACTAGGAATAGTAATGTAAATACTTTTGGAGATAAAGATTTGCCAAAGTAGTCATGGCCCACATATGATAATATGTGAAATACAAGAAAGATGAGAAACTATGAGAAACAGTGATCTAGGAAACCCTAACACCAAATGAAATCCCAGACTTCTACCTAATGAGTTTTAGCTCATTTTCAAAGGTAAACTGACCATTTTTAAAGTCTTCCATATGTGATGTGCATGTGTCTATGTGTATGTGCATGCTCATACGTATTCATGTATGAGAATGAAGAGATGGCATAGGAATGTAGAATACAAAAAGAACACAGGACGAGGAACCAGGAAGCCTCAGTGTTGCTCCTACCAGCTACAAACTCAGCAGAAGACACTAAGTGGATTAACTCTCTGAATGTCAGCCTCTTCATTAATAAGATTGCACAGACATCCCAATTAATACACAATTAATGTACTTAAATTTAATTATCCTAGGGAGGCCACAATGCGGGACTGAGGCTGCAAGGAAATAATGGTGAACTCTGTCATAGTCACATGACAAAGATCAGTGTTCCTTAAATGTCCCCTGCCTACAAGCCTGACTAACTGGAGCCCATAGCCTTTCCTACTATCCTCAAAGAATGAGCTGAACCCACTTCATCAGTGATCACTATAACCTAATTCTAGCCTTATCTTGCCAATTTGTACATACAAAAAAGCATCTAGCTACCTGAAATTAGGTATGGCTCTTAAATGACTCCTGTCTGGTTAGTAAGGATAGTGACAGTAGTCATTTTACTATCAATGAGCAAATTCTCAGCAGTATTCATAACATTCATAGAGATGCAAATTTTACATGTATGGGAGCATGGATGCAAAGCCACATGATGGCCCATTCACCCACATCGCACAGCTATATCCTCTTAAAAGTCACATCTAATGATACCGCCTACGGAAAGAGTGTGGGTGAGATGGTTATGCTACCCAGAGAACCAAGGAGAGGGGGATGCAGGCGCCTGGTGGAGGCCTCAAGGACAGTTGGGGGTTCATGAAACTACTGCACAGGATTTTGGCAAAAATGTAGTGGTGATACCTTGGCAAAGAAAAAAAAATCACATGCTAGTCAAACATGTTGACACAAAACCTCAAGGATTTTAGTAAGCAAAAGCATCACCCTCACTCACTATTCTGACTCTGGTTGAGGGACTAGGGTCGCATTTCTTAGGAATCTTCTACATCTCTCCACAAAAATGAGACTTGAGGCCTTTATGGAGAAGTTCTGGTTGTGCATAAAAGACTGAATTCAGCTAAACCCACCCCAGGTCTTCGCTGCTGTTAACATTCCCAACCTTTCACAATGATAGAAACTTCTCTGCTCTGGGAGAGAAACTCCTGTCCACCTTCCATGCAAAATGGCTCAGCTCTGGCTCCAGATTAAACTGGAAAGCCTCACCAAGAACCCTTTGTAACCCGGCACTAAAACGTAAAATACATCTATTTTTTATGTGCCAATGCTAAATGCTCCAATTTTTTTTGAACACTATTATTAATTCAAGGAGAGCATCATATGTGCTAATCTGGTTCTAAGGGTTCATCTTCCTCACAGAGACCTCTGTACCGTGGCTCACTGGCAGGGTAACAGGCACTGTCCCATAAAAAGAATGGGAAAATGCTTAAATGCTTCCAGATTTTCTAAAAGAACTTGTAAAAGAAAAAAAATTGCTTTGGCTTCAGCAGAACATTCTTCATGGGCAAGTTTTTTTTTTAATCCAACCAGCTTTCTTTTATTAGAGTAATTAATACAATGTTAGGCATTTGGGGTATCTGATATATGCATAATCCTCTGATATTTCAGGGTATTGATCTTATAAACTGTCTGCTATGACTAGGGCATTAATAGCTGGGAATGCATCCACAGTGATTTCTGACAGTCTATTTGCTTAAAGCCTGCTAAAACCAAACCATGGACTTCAAAGAACTCCAGACAAGAACTTTAGTTTATGAAATGGTATTTTTAAAGTGACATAGGTTTTTAGTGTTAGCAGGCAAAGGGGAAAGTATTCTTAAGGGTCTAACATGTGATTCTCCTTTCTATCTTTAGGTCACCAAATCCAGCTGTCTTTCTCCACCTCTGAGATTCGGACATTCTGACAGACAAGTCTTGCAGGTTGTGGATCTGTGTGTCATTGGCCTTCCTGTGCTGTTAAAGGAAGTAAGTTCTATTATGACGCTATTCTCACAAAATTCCCACTAGGTTTTCTTCTGAAGAAAAGCAACATAGACCGGGCCATGAAATGCAGTGCCAGAGAGCAAATAAGTCAAATTTATTTCATTTTTATTATTAATTTTAATTTGTATAAAAATACTAGATTCATTATGACATTTTCTTACATGTACATCCTGTTGAATTTATTTGAAATTCTATTGCCAGACAAAAAGCTTTGGTAGGTGAGAAAATAAAGATGGGCATATAGAAATGCCTGCTGTTACTATGACAACTAGATCACCTCCAGACTGACAATAAAGGTTTGTTTATTTCTTTAACTACACTGGGTAATTTTCTGTTAAGTTTCATTGCTTAGCAGTTCCCTTTGGGTCTCTATAGAGATGGAAAAAGGGACAAAGGCCACCTAAGGCCTCGCAGCACCATGCAGAAGCGCAGGCCTCCCATTTGGCTAAGCTTTCATTGTCTCTGTGTCCCGCCCAAGCACACAGAACTGAAAACTGCTAATTACCTGTGGCTTGGATGGAATTCATGGAGAAAAACCGAAAGTCACAAATAAAAGCAACAGGTTCATTTATATCCCTGGGAGCAGGAACTACCTTGTGGGGTCCGCTGTCCTTTCACTTACGACAGGAACAATTATTGCCCAACAAATAGCCGCTGGCTGCCCCGCATATCCCAGGCTCTTCAACAGACGTGTCTATCTGGCTGCCATAACAAACTAGCAGCACTAGGTGACTTTGTGTATATGTATGTGGGTGTGCAGGCGTGTGCAGAGGTTAGAGGTCAGCCTTGGTATTGCTGCTCACATGCTGCACACCTTGTTTTTGAGGCAGGGTTTCTAAGTAGCCTGAAGCTCACCAAGAAAGCTAGGCTGGCTGGGTAACAAGCCCCAAGAAATTTATTGTTTCTGGGATGACAAACCCCCACTACCATGCCTCTCTCTTTGTTGTTGTTGGTGTTGTTTTTTTTAATGAATTCTCCAAACTGAATTCATGTCTTTGCATTTGCATGGCAGGAACTTTACAACCAATCTTTCTTCCCCAAACCAGCTCATGGCTTCAACAACAGACATTTGTTTTTCAGTTGTAGAGCAAGACTAAGGGGTTGCATGGTCAATTCCTATCTTGTGTTCAGCAGCTGTTTGACTCTGTGCTCACATGATCTCCTGCTCATGAGTCTGCCGGAAGAGAGATAGAACACAGGCAAGCATTCTGGTATCCTTTCTTCTAATGATATTAATCCCGTCCTGTCATGGTCCCACCCTTATGATTTCATCCAACCTCAAGTATCTTCATTTAGCCTCTACCCCCTAATATAGTAATCATCAGTGGTTTCAGAACATGGAGTTAGGGAATACGCCTCAACCCACAGAGTTATCAGGACCGTGTAACTGACCAGTGAGGAGTGAAAAATGGGATGAATGTTCCTAAAAGCATGTCTCTTCCTCAGCTACAGGAATCAAGTATTGTCAGGGTTCTATTCTGGCGAAGTTGAGGTATTCTGAGTCGTAGAGCAATGCTATCACCATCCTCAGCTAAGGTCCCCAAGGAATGTGGAAGGCAGAGTCCTCTGCTTTCCTGCATCTAGACAAGCCCATGCAAAATGTAAGCGCATGTTAGGTTTGTCACCATTGCAAAGCCTGTCCCAACTAGCACAGCATGGATACAATTAGCAATGATTCATATGTGCCCATTACTCAGCTCATCCTAAGTGGCTTTGCCCTCATGGAAAGTACAGGCTTAACGGGAAGAGGAACAAATGCAAGTACTTGAACACAACTGAATTAGAAATAATCTGCCTAGAGTCTAATGTGACAAGAATTCAGAGAAGGAGCAGAGAGGATTGGAGAAAATTCTCTGGAGGAAATGACAGTTAAGGGGACCTATCTCAAGTCAGGGCAGGTTGGAGACAACAGAACAGGTATTCACTATAACTGATATTTGTCTAGATTGCTCTGTTCATATGTCCTGTGCATGCATCAGTAGTGCCTATGATTGCCAAAAAAAGGGGGAAAGATGCCAAGAATGTCACAGCAGAAGAAGACAGGACTCAGATGTCTCAGGAGGTTTCCCAGTCCAAAATGTGATGAAATGGGGCCAGAGATGCAATGAGCTCGCTAAAACAGAAGGCGAGCCACAGACCTGGATTTGTGTGGAGCAGCACGCACGAGTCCCAACTTCTCTGGGTCTTGAGTTTCACATAACTCAGATGGGAGGCAAGGATACATACTTTCCCTTTCTCCTGTATTGTTTCAAAGGTCAAATATGGCCATGACCGTGAACATTCTCTGTCATCTATCAATTTTATAAAAATGTGCTGGTGTACTAGGAGGCTTGCCTCAAAGCCACAGAATGTGAAGACTGTGTTCTTAACCGTTTAATCTCGCCCATTCTAAATAAGTCCTCTGTAAAATGGTTATTCTGGAGGCATTGCTGTCTTGTATGAAATATTTGGAGCTCTTAGAATATGCTTCAGAACTTAGGATATGTTGAAAACACTCCTGGTGATGATGGCAAATCCTCGAAACTGGAGTTGACTTGACCATTCTAAACTTTCAGATTCCTTAAGAAAATAAGTGATATGAAGATCGCCAGCAAAGACAGATTCTTACTCAGCCGTGTCATGGCTTTTCCTCCAGTTCCGGCAAGTCAGAACTATACAATAGCAGAGTTGGAGAGATGGCTCACTCAGTGATTAAGAATACATACTGCTCTTGCAGAGGATCTGAATGCAGACCCCAACACTCATGCCAGGGCGTTCACAACCTCCTGTAACTCCGGCTTCAATAGATCTGGTGATTTCTAGCCTTTGAGAGTACCTGAACTCATGCATATCCCACACACATATATATACATAAATAAAACTAAAATAAATCTTAGAGAAACTACGCAGAGGCAGAATCACTAGGGCCAATACGCAGCATCTGGAGACGATCTTAAGAAAGCAAATACTCAGCTTGCATATAAATACTTTTATACAACAGAAGGAGGCAGAGGAAGGGGAAAGTGGAAGTGTAAGAAAAATGCAACACTGCTGTCATATCAGGAAGGGTGCCAGTGCCGGGCGGATAGGAACAAATCTTATCTTTCCTCAGAATACCTCATGAAATTGTTTTCTATCACTACTGTCTCATGAGGCAGATTCTAACTGTTCTCTCTTAGTAACCCAGACGATTCTACTTCAGTTTAGCAAATATTAATTCCATCCGATGGAACAGGGACATGAAATGACTTTAGCTCCTAGAAATACCAGCAGCGATTCTTTAAATATTCTTGAAGTGCATAGAGTCTAAAACTCCATCAAGACAGGCTATGTTTTCTTCAAACTCCCTTCGACATACTCATGACTTTGCCAGCATCAGAAGTGACTAATCGAAAGCCCCAAACTCTGTCTCATAATTATTTTCAATGTCTGTTCCTGTACAAAAACCAAGAATCTAGTAATTAGTAGGTTTATGGTTTTGGTATGCCCTAAAGGTAAAATATGGGAGCTTGATGATATTCCATGTCATGGCAAAAGTATTTTCATGGCCAATAAAATGGGAAAATATCTGAAAAAAGAGTCAGGGAAACCCAGTGATGTGGCACAGACTTACTTCTAGATGGAACAGGTCAGGGAGAGTGAAGATTCGAGGCCGACGGGCTTTGTGGCACCTCCAGAGCATCTGCCTGGGGGAAGTGTGTACTTGGGGCTATGGGAAGTACGTTGTCTGGGTCCCACCAATTCTGTGAAGACTACTACCCCAGTTCTGAGAATCTATACTTGACTTCCCCAATGCCTGAGCCCCACATTCCTCATCCAAGTAAAACTAGCAGTTCTCGGCTCTGCTGGCGGGAACCCAGTAACAGGAATGCATTTTCTATCTCCCATGTGGTGTTTCCCCCTTTGGATCCTACCCCTGTGCTTTGCTGATCTTTCTCTGCTCCAGGTAAGAGGCCTCTCGCAAGCTGTCTGACCGAAGCTGCTGGAACAAGACCAGCAAACACTTAAGAACTCCAACACCTACCACAGAGATGTGGATGACAACTTCAGCAAAATCTTTTGCGACTGACACAGTTTAAGTCGGGCAAGGGTAGGTACAAAGAGCAACCATGTTAGAGCCACGGACTCGCTGCCACTCAAGTGTTTCTTGGATTATGACAAGGGAGCGCTTGAGAGGGACACTGAAGGAAAATGCAGATGGCATAGGAAGTGGCTGGTGTTGCTGACTTATTCCACCAGAGGAAGGCCAAACTTCAGTAAATGTGATCAGCATACCCAGACTAGGAGCTCTGTTTATGGAGACGGCAGATGACTGGGAAAGTCGGCTCTGCCTTCCCAAACCTCTGCCTAGAAGCACCTCTAAATTACGACGAAAGCCACTGCTCTGACCCAAGCTCACTTCACCGGAGCAAGCTCAGCCCTAAAGACACAGGGTGTCGGTCAATGGCAAGAGAAAAGAAGGCGGCGTATTTACTTTCGCCTTCTGCTGAGCCAGGTAGCAAACTGCTATCTCCAGATAAGAGCACTATATAATTGAGAGATCATTTTTATAAGCATTTATTCTTTCAAAAAAGTTTTATTACACTTATGTATGCATTTCATTTGGGGGATGGTAACTGCATGTGCCACACCGTGCCTGAGGTCAGAGGACAACTTGTGGGATTCTGTTCTCACTTCCACCTGTGAGGCCCAGGGGTCGAACTCAGGTCATCAGGCTTGTAAGCAGGTATCGTTGTCCACTGAGGCATCTCACCAGCCCCACATTTATTCTTTAGTCATGCACTCTGTTATAGTAGTTTCTGGACTCCATTTAGGGAAATAAGCGATGTGAAAGGGTTACGATAATGCCAGCATGCTGCTGGGACAAAGCTAAGATTTCTGTTTTAGCTCTAGGCTTCACTCCATTCATATAGAGTCAGACTAAAATACGTAGAAATTAAAGAGCAACTTTCTAAGCAAAACTTAGCATCCTGGCTCTTTTAACTGAGCAATAAATTATTTTCCCATCACCAAGAAACTAGCTTGAAAGCCCATCTCCCTTTCTTTCTTCTCCCTCCCTCCC
>LOEQ01001148.1:309397-323600 GCA_001685075.1 Bramus lutescens | reverse complement strand
TTAGATCAGCCCCATTGTCTCAGTGGGTGGGCGCACCCCTCGCAGTCCTGACTTACTTGTTCATGATCTCCTTCCTTCTGCTTCTCACTTGGACCTTGGGAGCTCAGCCCAGTGTTCCAATGTGGGTCTCTGTCTCTATCCCCATCCATCGCCAGATGAAGGTTCTATGGTGATATGCAAGCCAGTTTTAACTGTGTTGTTAACTTTCAATGAGATGAAAATGTAACTTAGAATGTTCAGGGTGAAATGCCTTAAAAGGTGGATTTTCCTTTGTTGTGGAATATTGCTTTAACTATGTGGAGATGTATTGCATTTGTTTATGCTTTGGAATATTACTTTAAGTATGTAAAGGTGTGCTGCATTTGTTTATGTTGCATTTAACTGAATAAAGACCTGTTGCAACTGTTTATGCAATGTTTGTTTAACTATGTAAAGATGTGTTACATTTGTTTAACCTTTCCTGCCTAAACACCTGTGGGTCTAATAAAAAGCAGAATGACCAATAGCTAGATAGCAGAGGGATAAGTGGGGCTAGTGGGCAGAGAAAATGAGGAGGAAGAAGAATCTAAGTTTGGGGAAGAACAATAAGAGAAGAGAATGAGGGAGAAAAATAGGGAGATGCCTGGGGCTAGTCAGGTAGTCACCAGTCAGTCAGTCAGACATCGAGGAAGCAGGAAAAGCCGGACATACAGAATGAAAGAAAGTAAAAAGCCCAGAGGCAAAACGTAGGTGAAAAGAAAAGGTTAAATTAAGACATAAGAGCTGGTGAAACAAGCATAAGACAAGGCAGAGCATTCATAACCAATAAGATTCCATGTCTTTATTTGGGAACTGATTGGTGGTTCAAAAGAAAACCTGGTAAACTCCTTTGATTGCCTTGTCCTCTAATGTGATTTGGAGGATTCTTGGTATTTTAGGGACAAAGGCTGCAGCTAAGGATCTTGAAACAGAGACTTGGGAGGATCCTGTGTTTCTTAGGACTCGGTGAAACCACAGTATTAGATCTTGACTGCTTATCTTTAGAATCTTTTTATTTTTGTGATAAAGAAATAAGAGGCATGCATCTTATTTTAGCTGTTGTTATTTGGGTTTTTTCTGCAACTAATACTAATCTCAATTTATACAACCATCTATGGTGTTGTTAATACCATTGATTCAGGGCTGCATGGACTAGTTTAAGCAGGTCTTGTGGCTTTAGGTATAAAATGATAAAAATGACGTGATGATTTTGATTTCAAGAGCTACAGAAAATGCCAGAATTCAAAGAAAAATACAGAGTTGGAAAAGATGTAATTTTTTTTATCCCAACAAGTGCAAAATTAAGGTCATTATCTGAAAACAATTTCCACTGTGATCTAGAGTTTACACCTTCACATGGGTCATTTCCATCCATGAGCCTTCTATTTCCTGGTACACACAAAAGAAAACTGTAGGCCTTGCTCATTCAAGATCAGAACACTTTGAAAACAGAGTTTGGTTCCTAGGCTTGGATAGAGAAATAAATCATTGGGTGCTGAGTATATAGTTACTGAGACCTAAAAATGATGTTTGTTCAAATAAAAAATTTATTTCAGGAAACAAAATCCTCAATGTGGTATTCATTGCAATCATGTCCTCATGACCCCCTCATGATTTCCAGTGAGATACAAAAAAAACCTAAAAGTTTGTTTTCAATAATAGTTGTTTGAGTCAAGTCATGAGGGCATAGGGGAGGGAAAAGGCAGAGGCTTTGGGGAAAAAAATGAATACAGAAGCACGTTCTTCTGTAGTGTGCTCTACCATGAATGGTTCTGTTCCCCTCTTCTATTTACCTAGGGTCAAAATTGAGATTATTTCACAGAGCAGTGGAACTACTTAAACTAAAGTGTGTAGAAAGTTGGCACTATTTAAGAAATGTTTGACAACCCCTCTTTATAAAATATTGAAAGGCACAGAATATATTAATTCCCTCAAATCCAGTTGTCCACCAATGGTGGAGACAGAGGTGTGTGTGTGTGTGTGTGTGTGTGTGTGTGTGTGCCACACAGAGGTACTCAGTAACACTTTATAGGCATTCCTCTGAGATATGTATGAATATTAGCTCATTTAATCTTTATGACTTTCTAAATTTCTATTATAACTCTGTTTCAGAAATAAAGATTAACTGCTTTGCTGAAGGCCACTCAGGTATATAATGAATAGTCTATATTTGTGCTCCATTATTATAACCAGTGTGCACACTGCTTCTCTCTGGTAATATAAATACAGTAGAAAAGCAAGGAAAAGTCTCTCCCTACCGGGTCTCTAATGTCTTTTCAACACACACAGGTATTAGTGTCTGATTACGACATCTTCAGGTGATAATTCCAAAGGAATCTTTACATGTCTTCAGTCGTATATTCCATCCAAACCTTTCCTTAGTGAAAGCAGATGTGAGTCGTGCATTTTAGAAGATGGCATCTTCAGATTATCCTTCCTCTTGTTCTTCCTTCCACCTTAAGTTCATCTTCTCAAAAAGCATGAAAATAAGAATCATTATTCCGGGAATGTTACAGCCTTTCCAAATATCAATGTGCAGACATGCCAAAGAGATTCATCTGCTCTTTATATGTGTTCCACATGCATTGCACGCTAATAACTCAAGGAAATTGCCTTTTTCTTTAGAGCAAAAATAAATTTCACTTCTAGTGTTATCAATTGATTATTATTTTGGTATTTATTATCAATTTTTAAAAATCTACCTAGGTAGAAGTAACAACATTTTGCTGACTTTTTATGGGAATGGTAATTAGTTAAGTCTGATAAGCCGCCTGGATGCCTAGCTTGAGAACCAAGCATTAAACACACTTTTTAAAGACTCTACTTATGGAGAAGGAAAATGCCTGTGAACATCATGTTTGGATCTCACTGTTGCTTTCTAGATTGTTAGAATCATGGACCTTCTGTGATGTAGAATCTGTTCATCTTATTTTCACCCATCTTGGAAGCCTGTTATCCAAGTTCACACCGTTTATTGGCAGAGTAGGGCCTCGTTATAGCCCTAGGACTTCTGACGCTGTAGCCACGTTGATGTAGTCCTACTTCTGGGTAGGCTGAAGTGAGCAGAGAGGCTCCTTATGTCCACCGTATAGTTAGAACAGCAGAAGGGACAGGAAAATGTCATCTTTTCTGGCTTTGGAAATCTTATAGTTAACTTTTGGGAATTAGAATACACATTTACTCTCATTTTCCCAGGAGCTATTGTAACTTCTAATTCTTGTATCTTTTCTAGAATATACACCCATCTTCTTCCTTCCCTGTAAAGAGCGAAACAACAGTGTTCTGGTTTCGATGCTGTCATCAAGCAGCCCAGACTTGGTTTTCTTTTCTTTAGAATGTTGAGGAATGACAACAGCCTTAGCTATGCTGTTGGATTATTTTGACCCTGAGTGAAATGACAAGCTTCTCTGTCACCTTACACTCAACAAACTTTGTCATTATTTAATATCAGACTAAGGCTTTACTTATGTCTTGACCAGAGAGATGACAGCCATTCCATATTGGATGTGAGAACAGTTTGAAAGCTGTAAGCACCGTTCCACTGTTAAGTGCTAAACTAATTCTTCCCCCTGGAGTATGCTTGCCTTCCTGATCAAAGCTACAGAGAACTTGCAACCAGGGCAGAGAAGCTGCTGGCCGAGAACTGGGATGAGCTGCCATCCTAACTCCACTCTGAGAGGCAGGTGGAAAACTCAAAAAGCCTTTATAATGGTATCAGGATGAGATTTCCTGATGTGGACATGGACGTTGCCATTGACCTTCGCTCTCCACAGCCTTAGCCTTTGCTCACCCCATGCTCTTCGTGTTCTATCTGTCTCAGCTGTCACAGACTTGGGACACAGGGTGGTGTGATGGCTATTCTTGGTTGTTAACTTCACTACATCTGGAATTAACTAAAACCCAAAAGTGGGACACACCTGTGAGGGATGTTTACTTAATTTGAAGTTGAAAGATCCACTCCTAATCTGGATCTTTAAGGTGGAAAAACACACCTTTAATTCAGATCTTTAATCCAGATCTACTCTGGGCCATGCCTTTTGCCGGAAGCCTATATAAGGACATGGAAGAAGGAAGCTGGCTCTTTGCCTGTTTGCTCTCACGCTTGCTAGCAAGTCTGTTCTTTCCCTGTCTTTAGCTCCTACTTCTTCGGGGTTCTGGTGTATACTGAAGCCCGCTGAGACGTTCAGTAGTGTGAACTGAAAACCTGCTGGATTCTTGAACCTTCTGTTCATAGTCAGTCACTGTCGGATTCACCAGCCCATAGCCTGTAAGTCATTCAAACGAATCCCCTTGTGTGTGTGTGTGTGTGTGTGTGTGTGTGTGTGTGTGTGTGTCTTCATTCATTCTATAAGTTCTGTTACTCTAGAGAACCCTGACTAATACAGGTGGCAAGAATAGCCTCCTAACCCCTTCTGACTAGTTTCCAGATGTGGCCTTTTTAAAAACTGGTTGATTTACCTTTATCAGAAACTCTCTTCTGGTCCACAGAACTGCTAGAATGATTATTGTCCAGGAGTACAGCCGGAGACTGGGGCTACCATCCGCGATATTCCAAATGACCAGAGAGAAGCATCTTAGTGCTATCCACCTATGACTTGCATTTGCCGAGATTCATAATCAACTCCAGCTTTTCTTTTCTTTTTCTTTCCTTTCCTTTTCTTTTCTTTTGTTTCCAACACGTTCTCTATAAATTCAGGCACTGTCTGCTAAAGATTACTTCAAAATACAATGTGGCAAGCAAGCTTCCATTGACTTCCCTGAACACCATCAGCATTGACTTAGTCTATGCAGCATATTGTGGGGAACCACAGAAAGAAATCAGAGGGTGAGAATATTTTTGCACAGAACTAGTTGTGTGTGAATCCAGGACATGCTAAATTGACTGAATATTCTGTCTTCATACTCCCAGTTTTCTCCAATGTCCAGAAATTCTGAGACAAAAAGATACAGTTTATAGCTAATTTTGATAAAGAGCTCTCGTCAAGTTTCAGGGTTTTGCCATATTTTCCTTTCACAAATCAGCTCTATTTACACAGTCATCTGAGGTCAGTCTAAGATTCATGCTGAGAATGGCAACATCTGCTAAAGGAAGAAAAAAGGTAACAAAGTTAGAAACAGAGGAAAGTATCTGCGTCTTGGAGGCTCATAGTGGAACCTTCTGGAATGAAATGTCAGTAAATATAGGCACATTGCACCTCTCAAGAAAATTATGAATTATCATCCCTGTACAACTGTTAGGTTTCATAATGTCTGCCACATTTCTAAGTAGCGCACCTGTGCTCAGAGCTAGCCTTGTAGACAGGCTGTCAGTAAGTCAAAGCACGTGTGACTGGGTAAGACCAGGCACGGCACTCACTTGAGAATGACTTCCAAAATGTCATGTTACTTTTGCAATTATTTCTCAAGCCAGAGCCTTGGAACAAGTAAATGTGAAACATTTAAACAACACAGACATATGTTAAATTCATCACACCCACAACCCTACTGGGGCTGTGCCATAAGCATGGGTCAAACTAGCCATTCCTCCATGTGTTTCTGCAGCTGGAAAGAGTATCCAAGTTTTTCATGTTCTGTGTCAGTAAAATAGTTGGGATAAAGGCAATGAGCTCCCACATTGCTTACTGACCTTATTTAAGCATTTCATACCAATATGTTTGGCAGCTTTTGGAGCTATTGTGTGAGTGGGGTTACCCAGAAGTGATTGCCAACATTCTGAGAATATTTCATGATCAAGTACTTAGCCAATTCAGTGTGAATGGCATTGCCCCTAGCACATTCTTTTAATAAAAAAAATCATCTCTGAAATACACCTTGTATAATTGTCCCTTTTGTAAATGTAGCTTGTCTGATAATCCAAGCAGGGCATGTCAATACAGAAACCCATTTCTCCCCTTTCCACAGACTGACATCCTTGAGAAAGAGGCAAAAAATGTGGGCCAACAATGGAACATTCTTGGCTCACAAAGGGTGAGCTACACAATCAACTACCTGTGGTTTCGGAAAGTCATCACAGGTTGAAGAATAAGCATCTAGTATCCAACTCTTTTGGGAAAGCCCCAAATGTCGTCAAGAATCCTTGGCAAGGGCACACGGCTGAGAGCCTGACTCTTGACTGCCTGGCAGCTAGAGGACATTTGATTCTTTAAAGAGACAATAATTAAGAATCCAATCAGCAGATACATCTTCAGACAGTTTACATCTATTTATTCTTATGTATGCAGTTGGGGAGGAGGCAGAGGCATGCAGTGGTGCTCATGCAGAGGTGAGGACCACAGGCAGTAGTTGTCCCTTTTCCCACAGTGAGGGCTTTAGTGATTAAACTCAGGTTGTTGGTCTTTGTCGTAAATGCCTTTAGCCTGTGAGCCATGTCATTGACCTTCTTGGCTGTGTTGTATTGAGGTTCTTGGATCTACGGATTATAAATGTCAATGAATTTATAAACTGTCATCCATTATTACTCCAAATACTCTACTTCTTCTTCCCCCCATCCCTGTCTATCCCTCTCTGTTTGTCTTTGTGTCTCCTTCTCTCTCTCTCTCGTCATTTACTGGCTGCCCTAAAACTCACTGTGTACGCCAGGCTGGCCTCAATCTCACAGCGATCTCCATGGGCTAGGACACAAAGATTAAAAGCATGTGTGTCTCTCACCATGCCCATTCCTTTCTGTCTTCATCCAGGCAATTCTGAAAGCATTTTCATGTTGTTGATTGCTGATTTCAACACCTATGACATCTCCATGCTAGTCAATCTACTTACGTTACAGGCAGACTCTTTAAGAAATATGGTATTTACTGTAGAATAATGGAGGAGTACTGAAAGATAGAATAAACAGGTTTTAGAAATAACAAGCAAATTCAAAACGGAGAGGGCAAAGGGAAACTTTTAGGGCAAAATGAGGAGGATTACATAAGCTGTTTTGAAACAGAGTCCTTGGCTACATGATTATTATAGCAAATTTGTTCAAGGATCAATAACAGGCATAACATGAGCCCAAGGCTGAAAAGACAGTTACTGGACAGTTGGCCTTGCTGAAGGATTTTTCTGAGTAAGGTTGTAATTATGGTAGTTTTAAATGACAGTTTATATTACCATGAAGATGTACATGCTATTCCTTCTTGCACAATCTCAGATACCTCTAATTTATTTCTTTTTTAGAGCTTTACAAACATAACTCCATTTTTATGCTGACAACTTTCACCATTTGAACTGATTCATTTCTTTCCCCAGTGAGGGTTGCCTGCCTTTTATGAGGCCTGTTACATTGGGTTGGATGCCAGACCTTGATGATTCACTGTAGTTGAAGGACACATTGGTCTTCCTAAAACTTGTCATTGCCTTTACTATGGAATGTAGCTATCTTATCTGAAGAGTTTAATCCCTTTAGGTTTTGCCTTTAAGCTTTTAGATAGGAGTAATCATGAACCTCTACTGAGATGAGACCATTACTGGTTTTCTATCTGATGCCCCATACATTATGGCTTCTGTTATGGAAACCATATACTAGAGAACCAATACTGTTTTCAGCCCTCCATAAGTTTCATATACCATGAACCCTAATCCTTCCAGATGTCCTTTCCCTGGCCTCTGGTAATTTTCATATATGAATACATTAAAAAGTAATAAATTGAGTATTTAAGAGGATTCAGAAGATTTTATAGTTTCTCTCGCTTGACCATCTATATCTTCTTTAATACTTCTAACTTCACAGACTACCTCAAACATCCAGCTCTATCTCATCAGATATGGGATTTAGCTCAGATCTCCCTCAATGCATCAGAGTTTGTGCCTTCTGCTAGTTAGAGTTCTTCAGAGGAGCAGAGCTCATCTATATATATATGTATATTTCCATGTTTTATATTACATATAAATATACATGTATATTTAAAGTGGAATTGATTAGATAGGTTTACACACCACAGGCTGAGTAGTTCCACAATAGCTATCTACACTCCAGATTGGCCGAGAGCCTAGTAGCTAGCTGTCCAAGCCACAATGCTATAAGCTTAAGCAATATTAATCTCAAACCAAAGATTTAGAGGACTCCTGGGACTTAATGGTGGTTAGTTCATCCTGGGAGGTCAAAGAAGCTGAGTAACAATGATGTTAGGGAACATTGTTATGGATTAATATTTAACTAGGCGAAGTGGTATAGGTGTTACATTTGTTTATGCTGTCTTTTTAATGGTGTAAAGATGTGTTACATTTGTTCGTGTTGCATTTGTTACACCTTGCCTGCCTAAGCCACCCCATTGGTCTAATAAAAAAGCTCAACATCCAATAACCAGGGAGGAGAGGGATAGGCTGGGTTGCCAGGCAGAAAGAATAAATAAGAGGGGGAATCCAGGTTTGGGAGAATGAGAGACAAAGGCAAGAATAAGAAGAGAATGAGGAAGAAAGAGAAGGACACGCCCAGGGCCAGAAGCCAAGCAGCCACCATCCAGACATGAGAAGCACTGAAAATAAGATACACAGAAGGAAGGAAAGGTAAAAAGCCCGGATGAAGAGAGGAAGCAGATGAAGAGAAACAGGTTAAGTTATAAGAGAATAAGATAAGACCAAGCATTCATAACTAATAAGCCTCTGTGTCATGATTTGAGAGCTGGTTGGTGGCCCCAAAGAAAAATCCTGGTACAAAAGATGGCAACAGCAGCAGCAGCAGCAGAGTAGATGCAATTACCAGCACAGAGAGAAAGAGGAACAGTCCAGGTGGCACTGCTTTTTGCTCAGACCTCTTTATATCTGGGCAGTGACAACAATACACTGCCTACGTCAGAGAGGAACTTCCCCATTCACTTAACTTTTCTCAGAAAAACCCTCATAGATTCACCCAGAATCGTGTGTCTAAGCTGGTCCCAGACCAGATCCAATCACATTACCAACCAAGATCAAGCATCATAAATTCACTCTTAGTCACCATGGCACCTACCCACACCACCTTATGCCATGCTTAGTTCTCAAATAAAAACAAGGTCGTTTCATCCAATGTGATAAAACTTTATATACAACTGAAAATGCACAATTCTTTCCCCCAAAATATATGTCAAAATTCATTGAGGGATTCTTAGTCTTTTCACATCCCATAACTTGAATATAATTAAATAGATTTACAACACTTACCTACTGACATTATCTAGAATCATGTTAGTAAAGAAATAGGGAAAAGAAATCCAAACTATCCACTTTTGTGTATGTGGATACAAACATTTTTAACAAATCAGAGCAGAAGTGCTGAGGTGATTGCAGTCCTTACGTCTGTAACTGGTCACATGGCCTTCACTTGGTTTCTTCTACTACTACTTCATATTCCCGCCACCCTTAGTAAACACCTCAGAGGGTCTTAGATCTTTGTTAGGAAGGGTGACCGAACCTTGGTTGCTGAAGATAATGGACTACTTATCATCCTGTTTAATTAGGTTCCTTAGTTTCTCATTAAATTTAATCACAGGATGTGGTTGCACCAAGAGGCGCCCTGAAGGGTCTCGGCTTTCTACACACACACACACACACACACATACACACACACACACACACACACATACACACACACACACACACACACACACACTCACTCACTCACTTCCTTACCTCCATTGTGGAGAAGCAATCTAATTTCCTTCTGGTAGTCTGGACCAAACACCCCTGCCCAAACTAACTCTTTTACTAGCTTATTGATTCAAGGACATTAGGAGCCCAAAGTGGCCAAGAGGGAGTTTTAGCTTCTAGTTCAATAGAAAGATTTTTAAGAATAAATTTTAAATGTTTTTTACTATACACACAAGATAAGTATCTGAAGTGATACATGCATTAATCATGTCACCTTAATCATCCTAAATTGTCCACATGTATTATGACATCACTTTGTGCCTTTTTTCTCCTTATTTTTATTTATTCTTTGTGTCTTTAACACCATGCATATCCATTCCATTTATTTCTTGTCCTTTTGTATCCACCCTCTGCCCTTGTAACCTTCCTTCCACCAAATAAATAAATAAATAAATAAAATGTAAGAGAAAAAGAAAAGAGAGAAGGAAAAAAGTCAGTCTTATCATGGAAGTGAGACATAGTGAATCACACAATAAACACTTCTACTCATACATCTTTACATGCAAGTGTTCATTGCAAAAAGTCACTGGTCTGGTTTAAGGTCTCTGGTTTCTGTTACATTATCCATGCTGGGCCCTCACTGGGACTCCTCTTCAATATCCTGTTGTTGCCCTGTGTTGTGGAAACCCTGCAGTTTTGGGCCTGAGGTCCCTTCATGTGCTCCAGCAGATCACAGATGAGGTGGATGTAGTGTGGGCCAGCAATTGGTTCTGGACCTGGGTAGTTGCAGGGTTGGTCAGTCTGCCAGCTCTCCCTTGTCCTCACCACCTGCTACTTACCTGTCATGTGGCAGCATGGTCAGGGGAAAGAGCCCTCCTCCCCACCACCTCACACCTGCTGCCCATACCTGAGGCTGGTAGGAGAGCTGGCCCTGAGTTCATAAGAGCAAGAGAGTTGGGCCTGCCCCACGACAACTGCCATACTTGGGAGAGTAGCCCACTATACTATGCCTATGCATCACAGTAGAGCTGGTCCTGAAGGTGGAAGTGTGGAAGATCCGACCCCAAGGACATGAAAGCAGGCAACCTGGCCCCACCCATTGCTCATCTCTGCACGGACTGAACTTGCTAGGACAATGCAGGAGACCTCAGCCTGGTGGTGAGGTCAAGAGAGAGCTGGAGGGTTGATCAATAGGAAGTTTATCTTGCCTCTTGACAGAAACAATCTCTCTTCTGAAACCAAAACTTCCAGGCTACCACAATATAAGTTTGGGGAAGCAAAAAGTAAAATTTTCATTAGTGGGTCTATAGAGGTGATGGTGAATGACACTATTCCCACTTCCACTTCTTGGTGCATAGACCCACAAATCATGGCTAGTGGAGAAACAGTAGCAGGTATTAGACACCGATTCAGAGCATATATCACCTTCTAGAGAACCCTGCCCTCACCATCCAGGCTATGCCACTTTGTTGGCACTGGAACTCTGTTTAAAGGACATGCCACCATTCTGTCAAGTCAGCTGATTCAGGATGTGGGGAACATAATAAGATTGGTGAGTTTGATGAGCATGAGCCCCTCCTGCACTTCTTTGGTTGTCGGGAGGGCTCCTAAATCAGAAGCACACCGCGTGGGATGGCACAATGGGAATGACATTCAAGATGTCCACGTGTGGTAGCTTTGGCAGAAGCATTACATGCAGGAAAGGCAAATTCATATCTCAAACAAGTAATTATCCCAAGAACAAGGGTACTGCCATTCTCGCCCTGAAAGTGGTCCAATATAGTCAACCTTTCACTAAACCACAAGCTAGTCATCCCAGGGAAGGACGCCATATTGAAGATTTTGTGTTGTTCTCATGCGCTGGGGGAGTCTTGCCACTCAGTAGCATATATAGTCAAGTCAGCCTTGTGATCTTGGTGATTGCCTCTTGGTGGACAATCATAGAATCTCTTATTTCTTTTTATTCTCAGGGACCATTGCTTATCATGGCTTGATATTCAATGTCTTTAAAGCTACTCTTTAAATAAAATTTGCCAATTTTAAAGTCACTTTAACCAGGAAAATAAGTTCAGACCATTAATTTATCTTAGTCAGAAATATAAGACTATAAATTTTTCTTTCTTTGGCTTTGTAGGTGGCGTTGCTAGACATAATGCATCAGAAGACAGGTGCAAAGCTACATGGAACAGGTGAGAAAAAAGATGGCAAGACAGTAATGCCAGCCAGAAAAGGGGATTAGGGTGTATTAGACATTTTACTTTGGTCCCAGAAGAAAAGTTACTTTGCTTAGATAATATGGTTATGGGAATTGCTTGACACAGTTCATTGTGGTCTAACAAAGAACACGAGGCTGGGCTGCATTTTAGGAAGAAACAAAAGAGCAAAATTAAGGCAATTACAGAGACCTGGCCCTTGGGTTATGGGATTTATAACCCAGCACTGCTTTCCTCCAAGCTTCCAGTAGCTTCCTTCTGCCTCCCCATCTTCCAGAGAGCACAGGGCCTCAGACTATCTCTGCATGAGCTCTCTCTATGGACTTGGTGTCCACACTGAAGTACAGGAGACACACAGAAGACCTTGCAAATATCCACTCTTTGAGCGAGATGCTGAATGACTCGCAAGAGCTCTAAACAGCAGTTGCTCTTGTAACCTTTGATATTTCACCCAGTCCATGTTGTGTACCAAATGAAAACTTATTTGAGTCTTTAGAAGCCAAGGTTGGCAGTGGCACACTGAACACCGAAAGCATTTAACACCTTCCTAAGACTGAGCTCAGTGAAGTATTGGCATGATATAGAGACTGAGTCAGAATGAATTCTAGCATGGAAAAAATGAAGATGAAAAAATAAACTGAGCACCCTCAAAAATTGTTAAGTGGGATTCCATTTATCAGCGTATAGGTGTGGGCAGGATTTTTGAACTCTAAATACTATGAAGGTTGAGTCACTGATGTTGCCATCTTATCATTAAGTTCCTCTCCAACAAATGCTGATTTCTGGGGGGCATGGGTTGGAAAACGATTATCCTGAGTGATGAACCTGATAGTGTCGGGCATCAGCTAGAGAGGGACAGGCATGCTATGTGGGATATCCTTCCATAATGCCATTTACCTTCCAGGAAAGAACACAGAGTCTCTCCTAACTTTGAAAAATCTCTCTTAGAATATTCATGATGGCACAACTTTGTGCTCTGGCTGAACAAGGCAATTGACTCCTGCAGCTTACTAATGATAATTTAGTGGCACTTCAGTACCTGCTTTGGGAGCTTAGACATCTCAAGGAGCCATAGACGATTCTGGTGCAAAGCAATTAGAGAGACAGTCCATATTTGAACTCAGCTATGATGCTGATGAGAAGAGGATCAAACCAAGTTCTACAGTTACAGGCATACTTGGGAAACTTCATTTTGCCCTGACACAACCTCATAGGTTGTGTCTGAAAAGGAAGGACAAATAGCACATCATAAGGACGAGAGACAAAGCTGTATGTCATGGATTTGGTTTACTTCTTCAGAGCTGCCAAAATAATCTTCCTAAAGCACATTTTGGATTAAGTTACCCTCTATTTAGTCTTAGCTGTGGTTCACCTTCTACTTAATAAAGGAAAACTAAAGATTCTTTATTTTCACAGCCCCAAGGAAGAGGACTCTGCCCTACCTCTGCTTTATTTATTTTTCACTCTTTCTTGAGAGAAGAAATGTAGATAATTTTATTGTGAGCTTACTGTGTACAAAGCACATTTGCAAACTTTGTTCTTTGGTTTCCCAATTCTAATAATGAATGTGTTTAAGATGAAGGTTTAGAGACCTTGGGTGATGAATGGACTTAGCAAGAAACACCCAGGAATACAGAAGCCAAGTTTTCCTGATTCCCAACTTCAGACTCCTTTGATTGTGTAATATATATATATATATATATACACAGTATGATAAGCCACATTCTTGGCTTTTAACATATAAGTGATGTATGAATGGAGCTCTCGTCATAAACTAACTCAAAATAGAGCAGTATGAAGTAGTGTGTGGAAATTCCCATACCCACATCCAATTAAAAAAAAACACCCCTCAACTCAAACCATTTCTATAAATGTATGTGTCTTTCTAGTGTTTTTTGCTTGTTTTATTTTCATTTCCCTGTTAAACTATTTTCTAAAGCTAGCATAAGAAAACTGTGGATTTTGTTGTGGCCTGTATGCACAGACAGACTTTGTTGCCATTCCTCTGCACTCACCTATGGGACTCCACAAACTCTGTGCTACATTTTTGCTTATTCCTTATGTCTTGTTAGGATCTGTGACTACAGAAACTCTTTTTTTAAATTTATTTATTAAAATTTCCACCTCCTCCCATTTCCCTCCCACTCCCCCTCCCCCGTCTCTCTCCAGTCCTAAGAGAAGTCAGGGTGCCCTGCCCTATGGAAAGTCCAAGGCCCTTGCCCCTCCATCCAGGTCAAGGAACGTGTGCATCAAAACAGACTAGGCTCCCAAAAAGCCAGTATACATGCAGTAGAATAAAAACCCAGTGACATTATCACTGGCTTCTCAGTCAGCCCTCATTGTCAACCACATTCAGAGAGTCCGGTTTGATCGCAGAGCTAAATAAGAAGGTGAACCCAAAGAAAAACATATATTTATCCTTCTGGATA
>LOEQ01001148.1:292961-307736 GCA_001685075.1 Bramus lutescens | reverse complement strand
TACAATTTGTGTGTTGTTATTTCGGGGTATAAGCTAGCCATGCAGAAGCCGGGCGGGACGAAAAGCAGGCCCGCCGCTCCATTTCACTACACCTGTGGGGCATTTTCTTGATTTAATGATTGGCATGGGGGCAGTCCATTGTGGGTAGTACCACTCCTGGACAGGTGGTCCTGAGTTATATGAGAAGACAGACAGAGAAGGCCTTAGGGAGAAAGTCAGTAGGCAACACTTCTACTGCCTCTTCATCAGTTTCTGCCTCTAGATTCCTCCCTGAGTTCTTGCCCTGACTGCCCTTGATGATGTACTACAAGATGCAAGATGACAAAACCCTTCCCTCCTCAAGTTGCTTTTGGTCATGGTGTTTTATCACCAGCTAAAGCACCCCTCGTATGATGGACAGGTTTTCTCCAACTCCATATGTTCTTTCTACATTCTTGTGATTGTTTCCTTTGTTGTACAAAGAGCCTTTGATTTTTATAATTCTGTTAATATTTGAGATCATTTTCTTGGCTACTGAAATCCTTTATGTCTATATCTTGAAACATTTTATTTATGTTTTCCTCTAACAGTTCTGGTCACCAGTTTTTTTGTTTGTTTGTTTTTGTTTTTTAACTAAGGTTCCCTTTTTAAAAATGATTTTTGTGAGGAGTGAGAGATGTGGCTCTAGTTTCACTTTTCCTTCAAATGCCATGACGTCATTTTTAATGACTGAATAAAATCGCACTGTGCAGGGAAAGGCACCATATCCTCTTTTTTATTCATCTGCTGATGGACATCTAATTTGGTTCATTTCCCAGATCTAGTGAACAGTTCAGAAGTAAACAGATGGGAAGCATTTCCTCAGCCTGTCCACACAGAACTCCTTTGGATACACACGTCTCCTAGCACCATTTAAGAAGACTGTGTCCTCTAGTGTTTGCTTATGACACCTGCATTAAAAATCAGTTGACTGTACTGCATGGGTTTATTTCTGGGTCCTCTCTTCCAGCACCATATTATTTTAGTTGCAATGTCTCTGCAGTATAGTTTGAGATCTGGTATTGTGGGACCACCAGCATGGTTCTTTCTGCTTAGGATTTATTTCTTTGGATACTCCATATTGTCTTTTTGCTTCCATATTGATCTTGGGGTTGATGCTATATTTGGAGAAGAATATCCTTAATATTTTGGAGGGAATTGCATCAAATCTGCAGATTGTGTTCAGTAACAGACATTTTCATTATGTTAATCCTGACTGTTCATGACCATTGCTTATATTTTTTTAGTGGCTTCATTTTCTTTCTTTAGCATCTTAAATTTTTTATTGTAGTGATATTTCAAATTTTTGGTTTTGTTTTTTTCTGTTTTTCAGCCTCTATTTTCATGGGCCATTCCTACTTTCTTTCTCAACAACTTTGTTATTGTCACATAGAAAAAAACTGTTTACAATGTGTATTTTATTTGTTGAAAGTGTTTATTAACCCTAAGAGTTCTTTTTATTTATTTATTTTCATAGGTATGGGTGCTTTTGTCTGTGTACCATGTGTGTGCAGTGCCCAAAGAGGCCAGAGAGGGCATTCAGTCTCCTGGGACTGGCAGTTGTGAGCCACCATGTGAGTGCTGGGAATCTAGTGGGTCCTCTACCAGAGCCTCCAGTACTCTGAACCACTGAGCCAGCTATCTGGCCCATTTAAGAGTTATTTTGTTGGACCACTATAGTCTTTCAACTATAGGCTCATGTCTCTGTAACTTCTTTTCCTGTTTGCATGCTTTTAATTTTTCATAGATATTGTTACTCTAGCCAGTGTTTCAAGCGCTATATTAGATGAGAATGAAGAAAGAGGGAATCCCATCTGGTTCTTGAATTTAGAGAAAATTCTTCCAATTTTCCCTCTTTTGATATAATATTGGCAATGGGTTTTTGAGTGTAACTTTTTGAGATTGATGCATATTTATATTCCTAGTTTTTTCAGAGCTTTTATCATAGAGTGACATTGGACTTTATCAAAGGCCTTTTCTGCGTGGGGAGATGTTTACACATTGTGATTACATTTACTGAGCTCATGTATTGGAGAACCTTAAACCTAGGAATGAAAACAATTTATTTAGTCATGGTATATAATCTTCTTAGTGTTTTCTTGAATTTGGCTCATGACTATTTTAAGGCAAATATTAAAATTGTGCTCATAAAAAAATGGATCTAGAGTTTCTGGGATTCTTTTCCTATTAGAGTTTTCTATCCGGAAAATTCTGGATTTACAAATTGAATGACAGTAGCTTTCTCTCTATTTTATGGAACAGTTTGTGTAACATTAGTGTTAGCTCTTGTTATGGGTCTGTCTATGTTGTTTGCATCTTCTTCTTTCGATCTTGGCAGGCCATATGTCTTTAGGAATTTATCAATTTCTAGATTACCCAATTTAATAAAAAATGAGTTTTCAAAAAAATTCCCTAATGATTCCCTGGGTTTAATTAGGGTCTATTGTAGCTTTTCCCTTTTCATCTCTAACTTTATTCATTTGAAATTCTGTTTTTTCTCTTTTAATTAAATTAGTTTGAGTTTTGAAGCTTGTTTGTTTTTACAAAGCGCCAAGGCTTTGATTCTGTATTCTTTTCTGTAGCCTCCATTCGTTAATTTCAGCCCCAACCTTTACTTCTGGTCATCTACTCACGACTATAAAATTTCCTCTCTGGGTGACCTTGTTAGCATCCTGGAGGGTCATGACCCTGGCTGGGTTCATGAACCTGACTGGGGTGACAGAAAACTCAGAAAAGACAGGCGTAAGTGTCACAAGCAGTTCAGCTTGTGACGGGATGAGCAAGGAATCCCAGCACAAGAACAAGCAGGTGGGCCCTTCCTGAATCCTCCCCATTTCAGTAGGGAAACAGTCTCAGGCTGTCATCATCTGGGATGAGAAAACTGGAGTCTATATTTTGTTCATACTGTCAACATCTACGGATGAACCCGGGAAAGGCTTTGCTATGTCCATGGGTCTGAGGCATTGGCATCTTTGGCCTGGCCATGCTTGTGCCAACAAGGCACATCTAACAACGATTCCACCCATTCTTCCTATCAGAGGTTCTGGTAAGTTTACTTCTTACCCTGGTCCATTTGAAAGATCTTCCTTTCCTTCCTCTTCTATCAAGTACATGCACATCAACTTTTCAACTAGAAGAAATACAGGAAATACAAAGAAATCCAGGCCTTGAACAACTGGCGGCAGTCTCCAAGACAAGGAAATTGCAACTCCTGACAAACTGCTTGGCAGAGTGCAAGATGAGAAAATACAGGGAGAATCCCTCAGTGACTTCCCAATTCTGCTACACAGGAAAATAACCCACCTCTGAATGCTAGCCACCTTCTGTAGGCTGTACTTCCTATTCATAAAATGGGTGTTCTGTAAGTCATGGAGAGTATCAGCCTCTCAAAAAGAATGGGAATGCCCATAGAGGTCAGAAAACTAGCAAGAGGCCTTGGGGTCGGGTGGGTCTCTAAAGAGTGGGGAGATAGAAGGGTGTGGTCAAAGGGCTGAAGGGGAATAAAAGAACAGGACGGGTTAAATTAAGGTTGGGCATGGGATTGCAGAGGGGAGAATAGCAGGTAGGGATAAAGAGCAGTAAAGACCTTTGAGGAAAGTTCCAGCAATCCCCGTGAGACCTGAGGCTCTGCAGTCTGGTGCCCAGGTCATTGCAATGGCTTGATAGAAAGTAGAGCTTGTAAAGGGTCACAGGCTTGATTCAGAAGGTCACAGCTTTCCTGCTTTAAGGTAGCTTCACACCCCAGGCGAGTCATGGAGATAGAAAGTTGGACATGACAGCCTGCTTAGATTTAGATATGCTAATACCAAAGTAAGCACGATGCAAGCAGGCACTATCCTGCTATCTCTCCCATCCCAGATCGCAAAATAAATCACAAACCGTCACTTATTGCTTGACCGTGTCTACTGAAAAATTATTCATACCATGAAAATGTATTCATACCATCCATGGAGAAGGAAGCAATTTTTCCAAAAAGATGGCTCAGAAAGGAGGGACAATGCATGGAAAATCATCCTTGTTACATGACACGGTGAAAGGGGACATACACTGTTATATCTTAAGTAGGCAAGCAGTTTGATGTTCATAGATCTTGTTGCCGAGGTATCAAGACAGACACAGACTACTGCCGTTTCCAAAGTGTGTCTGAAGGGAACTCGCACAAGCCTGTCTGAGACCTTTTGGGGTTCAGCTGCTTGGGGAATATCCTCATTTCACCAGGATTTACAGAAACCAGTGCGAGTCTGCCTTGGTGAGCTGCCCTCCTGGCACCTGAGGATCTGCTGCGAAGGAAGGAGTCACCACAACCACAGAAGATAACCCACGTTGCCCTCTCTCAAGAACAGATGGGAGTTTTCCACTCCCATCATCAGCCCACTGGAGGAGGCCACTAGCACCCTTCAGGGCATAGGAAGAAAACAGGCCTCTGCCAATATTTAACGAGTGAAACTGCTTAACAGCAGTCTCATGGAATAGCAACTGAGGCAATATGGGAGTATTAAGTGCTTGGTTTAATCAAGATTTACGAGGTAGCACATTCCTAAGCAGTCAGGGTGGGTAGCACAGCCAGTTATCAGTAAATATAAAACTGTAGATTTACTCAAGCCTGAATCGCTCAATCCATGAAGCATGAAGTCTACAGCATGTTTTATAAAATGGCATTTTCTTGTCTCCAGATATTCTACTAAATCTCAAATTCTCTCAGTAGCATTAACAAACAGGTAAGCACATTCACGTTCTTCTGTGTTGGGTTATTTAAATCTTACACACACACCTCCCTAGAACTTGCCATGGGTCATCTCTGCCTGCGTGCCAAGCTCCAAACATGTTATTGCTCAAGCAGTATACCCTGATTAATTCCTGAACTAAGCTGAATGCCAGACCCACCCAGTGCTATATTAGAGTATGAGTAAAGGAGACTCTTCCTCGTCCAACAGGATTGACTCTCCATACTCCCGCAAGAAGCCAGGCAGTCCTAGCCCCTTTTCCTACAGGAGGAAGCCATTCCACTGGATATTTTGTAGACACATTCAACTTCACCATTTAAATATTGTTACCTGACTCTTCTTTTATCTTCATTTTTTAGTACTTATTCTAAGATTGTATGAGCACTTCTCACTTGCAAATTTCCTTTAAATCGCTTCCCTTGCTCTTCACCGCACAGTCCAGGACCCTGTCTTAGGCTCTGTGCAAGCCCATACACTCTGTTTCTACCCCATCACTCCTTATGCAGCAAAGATTTATTGGATCATGCTATGTGCGAGTTATGTTCAGGGCCTGAATACAAGCTCCAAAAATTGCCCTTGGCGTATCAAATTTTTAGCTTTAATTTTTACTGAGGAAGATACTGAATAAGCAAGTTCACAGTTCATCTGATGGTGATGAATGTGGCAGAGAAGTAGAAAGCCCAGAAAGAAGACTAGAGAATTATGGGATGGGAAGTATCATTTTTTAATGGGTAGTAAAGGAAAGCCCTTCTGGGGAGAAAAAAAAANCCGCTTCCGAGCAGTCTGTTCTCTGTAAGAGGTCTATGAAGAGAGAACACTGCCAAAGTCCTGAGATGGGGTTTGGTGTGTTTGTGGAGCAGTGAGGATGCCGTCAGCTGAGAGAACATAGACGGTTGGGGGCAGGTTGAGGAGAAGGGAGTGACCTTGGTGGTGTGGGACTTACAGGGGTGTGTGAGGACATTAGCTTTTATTCTGATGTTCACAGCCACCAGAGACTTGAGTGAAGGTCTAGTTAGAATCATAAAAGTAGAGCTCCAGCTGCATTATTGAGAGCCGTGGGCGGAGGTGAGGTGAGAGCATCTACTAGGGAGTCCTTGCAGTAACCCTGACTAATGTGGACTAACACTTCATGGTAGAAATATTTTTAAAGGAGAGCAGGGAGCATTTCCTTTTGGGTTAAATGTGAAGTATAAAGAAAAGACTGGAATATCCCTTTATTCAGATATGGAAGAGTGGGAGAAGGAAAGTTGAGGGGAGGTATGAAACTCAGGAGTTTTTATTTGGGACATAAAAAGTCTACTTAGAAGTATTTGAGCTGCTTTTTTCAGGTAGCTGCAGGACAGCATCCATCAGGTATTTGGTATGTGATGTAGTATTTCAAGAAGCTGTGCCCTCTGAAATGTTGGTGCTGCTGATGGGGCTGGATGAGATCAGCAATGGAGTGACTGCAGGAGGCATTGTGGAAGGGCTGGAAGGACTCTGAGAAGAGCTCACTGGAAGGAAGAAGCCTTTGCTCTGTAGGCTGTTTCCTCACACCGGCTGTAACAGCCCAACCTTGTCTGCTCAAGTCCAGTCTCTGCTGCTTTGGACCTTCAACAGCAGCTGCTTTCCCAGGCTCCCCATGAACTCCAGGCTTATTTTTAAATGGTGCCCATCTTACAAATACCAGCTCATATCCTCTTGTGGGATTTGAGGGGTTTTGCTGTTGTTGTTGTTGTTGTTATTGTTGTGGTTTGTTGTTTGTTTGGTTGGGGTTTTTTTTTGAGACAAGTTACAGCCCTGGCTATTCTGGAACTAGCTCTTGTAGACCAGGCTGGCCCTGAAATCACAGAGATCCACCTGCCTCTGCTTCCTGAGTGTTGGGACTACAGGCATTTGCCACCACTGCCCAACATGATTTGAGTTTTTAAAACTGATAAAGTGTTAGGTAATAACGATACAGCAACAACAAAATCAATTAGTTTCTAGAAAGCCCAAGCCCATTCTGTCCCCATTTAATTGGGCTTTATCTGATCTTTTGCAGAAATTATAATTTTTATGGCTCCATAGTTGGCATTCAGACTAAACTGAGAACAAGAGATGATGATACTCTATTGGGGAGCCAGGAAATTAAACAGATGGTTAAAACAAATCAAAGCATGTTCATAGCTGTGATAGGGAAATGGGGGTGTATATACGGTAGACAGAATGATGTCATATGCTACGTTTCCAAGAGCTGTTTAGATCATATATTCAGAACCTGTGAATTTGTTATTTTACATGGCAAAGACAAAACTGAGGTTGAGGATGTAACTAACCATTCAGTTGACCTTAGAATAGGAAGAGTTCCCTAGGTCATCCAGGTGTGTCCTGTGTAGTTACAAAGGTCTTTAGGTATGAGGGAGAAGAGACTGAGAAAGATGTATGATGAGGAAAGTTATAACGGGGGAGGAAGAACAAGGATAAACATGGGTGATTAGAACCAGCAAGGATGATCCACCTGTACAGCCACAAGGGCAGTGCCTCTGCCACACTTAGATTATAGCCACACAACACCCATGCCAATCTTCTTGACCGCAAAACTGTAACCTAATGTGTATTATATCAAGCCACTCTCCGTGTCGTGATCTTTTACTTTAGTAATAAAAACTAATAGAGCACTTGGTGGCCATTTAACTTTTTCAGAGGTTTGGGTTGTGAGTTCAAAACAAACTGCCAATTCTCAAAGACCCAGGACAATGAAACTCTTAAAACGTCCCCTGCTCCAGGGAAGACTGGTTATTCTGCATCCAGAGCTCTTTAGCTGCCTTTTATCTCTTTGTATAGAGTTGAGATGGCATGGGTTTTCCCTCTTCATCTTAGCATATCTTTTGTTGTCTGTTCAGCTCATGCTTAAGCAGTCAAGTTGGTGAGACTGTGTGTGTAGCTTCAGACATTACTATGAGGCACAGTATCACAGAAAAACCCCCATGATCCTCTGGCTCCTAACAATCTTTCCACCTTCCCTCTCTTCCTCAATATCCCCTCAAGTAGGGGAGTGTCATATAAATATATGCATTGCGACTGGGCTCCACAACTCTGTATTTTGATTGGCTGTGGTGTTCTGTAATGGTCTATGTCTATGCCAAAGGGAAATTTCCTCGATGAGAGGTGTATACAGACTGAGCAGGTTGGATTTATGTATTTAGGAATATATGTGTATACAATATATACACATATGTAACAGCAATTAGTGAAAAACAGAGACCAAAAATTTAAGAAGAACAAGGAGGGGTCTGTAGGGAGGGCTTGGAGGGAGGAAAGAGAAGGAGAAATGATATTATAATCTAAAAACTAAAACGTTCTCACTGTTGGTGCACACATAGTCAAAGATCTTTTAGTTACAAGTAACAGAAGATCTAGTAAAACTTTTCAAACTGAAAGCCTAGCTCAGTAAATAAAAACGTCAGGGGAAATTTGAGCTTCAGGTATAGCAGAAGACAGGTGTTCAAGTATTTGATGTTGCTGGCAAAGTCACTCAGTAGCCACTCTTGGCTGGCATTCTTAAGTCTTAGTAAACCTGCCAGAAAGAATATTTTCCTCAGCTCTGGAAGTTGGATTGATTTCTTTCATCAACTTGATTCTTATCCAATCATGATCTCCAAGGGATTATTGAGAATCCTCTTGCAGGTCTGGGTCATGTGTTCATCCCTGAAATCCAGAAGTAGGAGCCGAACCTTCCATCCTATGTGTACAATGAAAACAAGTGGGACCCCACAGTGATTGTTCTTTCCCATGATGCCAAGGAAAGGAGTAGGTACCAGTAGCAGGATAGCTGGGAAGTGAATCAACTTTGATGTCAGATGCACTTAGATCCTAATGTTATTCCTGTCCTTTACTAAATGAGTGTCTCTTGGTAAATTATACAATCTTATAGCACTCAAATTTACTCATAAATAAAATCACGCAACAGGTTACCTGGGTCATTTTATAGAGCTGTGTAGCTCTATGTATGGCATGTGCAGATTACTCAGGAAACATGTACTCTCTGCTATATTCCCAGATAGCGATGACTGAGAGCCCCACATAGCCAGCTACCCTTACTGAGTATCTCAGTATTTGCTTACATTCCTTCAGGATCAAAACACCTCACCCTCTTTCAGCATCTACTAATTTGATTCCATCTGCCCACACAGGAATGCTTGTGCTTCCCTAGCTAAAGAGAAATACTTTTCGTGTGTGTGTGTGTGTGTGTGTAGGAGCAGCATCTCCCTATATCACTATGGAAGTCGCCCTCATTGAGACCTTACTCTACAGTAGACATAGATTGAACTAATGTTCTCACAGGGCAACTTTCTCTTTCTCCAAACTGAAAGCACACACTGTCCTGCAGCAACTATGCACTTATATCTCAAGAGAGATTAAACAATGCTTATGGATTTTGCTAGGTGTTCAGCAAATGAGTAGCAAAGCTGGGGAGGGATGTCCATGCTCTACAGCTTCCTTCAAGCTCGGCGTCTATCGAGTGTTACAACAGGCATGACAGAGTGCTGGTCAAAATCACAGCCAACGTGAGGCCATGGCTTTGTAGAACTCACACAGATAGACTAGGGTGGGGTAAACAGAGGATCTCCAAGTATTTTAGGACTCGCCATTAGCTTTTTGGTCATGTTCTCAGGACTGGTCTTGTGATTCAGGACCAGATCTGGCATCTTAGCTCCAGGCCCTACCCACTCATGGGGACACACTGCAGTACTTTCCCAGCTTTCCTCGATGGGGAAAGTTTTCTTCATCACCCACATGCAGAGAAGATGGGAAAAAAATCTTTAAAAATTCCACTTGAAACTAAATGGAAAATCACATCATAAGCCTGTTTCCAGGCCAATAGTGGGGAAGGCAGGGGAGTGGGAAAGGTTAGGCTAGATAAACTAAAAGCCAGAGAAGAAAACCCGAAAGCTACTTTAAATGTCAGGGGACAGAATGGAATAAGCTTCTCAGATGTACGTAATAGAAATGTTATTCGGTCATACTTTAAAGTCTTTAAAAACAAATAATGCACTCCACAGCAGCCCACCCAAATCAGGCACAAATCCCATTAGCAGGTCTATTTCAGGAAGAAACAACAGAAACAAAACCCCTCTGCAAACATCACTAACTCACTCTAAAGCTGCTCACCAAGGAAAACGGCCAGTTATTAACGTCTAAGAGGATGCTAATAGGAAGCTGCTCCAACAGCATCCCTAAGGTCTGCAAAGTTTTCAAGGGAGACTATGCAGTCTGCTGTCTTGACCTTGAGGAGATTCTTAGTTGGAAAATGGCACCAGTCTTCAATTTCTGTATTTTCTTCCCAAAGCCTCAAGAGACTCTGTGAGTCTTACATTACAAACTTGGCTTCACAGAAGGACACCAATACAGTATAGCTATAGGGCAAAGATGACTTTAGTCTAAATATTTAGAAAAAAAGTGAGAGGATGTTGTGGTGTATTTCACAAAGAACTGGGGTACATTTGTATTCTACCTGATTGAAGCTTTGGTAGGGAGGACTGCTTTGTTGCTTTGTTACTTGTTGGCTTCTGTTTTGGAGCCAGGGTCTCCTGTAGCCAAGGCTAACCTCAAACAGGATCTGTACCTGAAGACAGCCATGAACTTTCTATCCTTCTGCCTTTACCTGATGCATTCTGTGATTACATGTATGTGTCATATACCTGTTTCATGAGGTGCTAGAGATTGACCTTGGAGCTGTACTCACATTAGACATGCTCTACCACCTGAACTACATTATACTCACACTAGACACACTCTACTACCTGAACTACATTGTACTCACACTGGACACACTCTACTACCTGAACTACATTGTACCCACACTGGACACACTCTACCACCTGAACTACATTGTACTCACATTAGACACACTCTACTACCTGAACTACATTATACTCACACTGGACACACTCTACCACCTGAACTACATTGTACTCACACTAGACACACTATACTATCTGAACTACATTATACTCAAACTAGACACACTCTACTACCTGAACTACATTATACTCACACTGGACACACTCTACCACCTGAACTACATTGTACTCACACTAGACACACTATACTATCTGAACTACATTATACTCAAACTAGACACACTCTACTACCTGAACTACATTGCCAGCACGTACCTACATCACTTTCTTCTTTCTGATGTTACTGAAACACTTGACAGCGTTAACCCCACCTCCTTCATGGACATTTCTGCTGAGGTTTTCAAAGACCACACTTTCCTACTATTTTGCCCTGTGTTCTCAGGATAAGGTTCTGTGATGTTCCACAGGGGTCACCCTCCTTTTCTTAGTGATTCCTGGGAATTTTCTGGGCTCTATCTTGCGGCTGTGCTCACTGCCCTTAGGTGTCTTTGTTTGTTCCTAGAACTGCACTTGCCTTTGCATGCTCAGGCCTAGTAGGAACCTGGACAACAGTCTTAACACCAGTGATTCTGAACTTGTGGAACCTGACCCCTTGTCAGATCCTCTATCTCCAAAGAACATGTGTATTGCAATTTGTAATAGTAGCACAATTGCAATTATGAAGTAGCAATGATATAACTTGATGATCAAGGATCACCGCAACATGAGGAACTGTATTAAAGGGTTGTATCATCAGTAAGGTTGAGAACCACTGTTAACACCTTCTCCTTGACCTTTTTCTATGTTTCCAGCAGCTGTTAACCGCCAATGGCTCTAAGGTCACAGATAAGGCTTTGGGCTCACCTTCGTTCTCCACTCTGGGATATAGTCTTGTTTGTGCTTGCATGGGTTTTGTACATTCTGCCATAGTGACTGTGAGTTCATACATGCAGCTGTCCTGCTGTGTCCAAAGAACACTCTCCCTGTTGTCATTCAGTTCTAGTTCTTCCACTCTTTGGGTCCCCTTTCCCACACTGATCCCTGAGCTTTGGGAGAAAGAGATCTGATACAGTTGTCCCACTTAGGGTTCAGCATTACCTTGACCAGTTGTGGGTCTCTGTGATAATTACCATCTACTACAAATAGAGGCTCTGAGGCTCCTCTGATGAGGGAGAGGTGCACTGGTCTCTGAGCATGAAAAGGAGCATGTTTAATACTAGGGAATGGATGTGTTACTATTATTTAATATTTATTTATTAGAAGTAGGTTAATACTAGGGAATAAAGATGCGAGGCAGTGAAGTCAAGCCACTGTATTGAGAAGCTTGAGTGATAAAGGAAAAGACCTAGGAGAGGCTAATGGGAAATAAAAAGATAAAGTTTGAAATTAAATATCAGTCGGTACTTGTACAAAGAGATTGATCTATCTTTTTGAACACTTTGATGGTCTCAAGCTCACAAGTCCTTGAGTATTTGATCTCTTAATATTAGTATTGTTTGGCTACACAATCCTCTTCGGAAATGACGTAACAGAAGGAGTGGCAAATGAGAAGGAACTGGGAGATTGCTCCCCATGCTTTTTGTACATTTCTTATAAAAAGTCTGTTGCCGGTTTAGTTAAGCTTAGTCACTTTATATATTGGCTAGAGTTCTCTAGGAAAAAATTAAAGAGTCAATAGAACAGATAGAAGTGTGAACTCTCATAAGTTTTGATTCATGCAGTTTTTGGAGTTAAGAAGTTCCACAGTTGACCATCAGTCAGCGGGTAATGTAATTAAGTTCAAGTCCAAAGGCACGAGAAGTGAAGGAACAAGGGTTGTGGTGGAAATGCCTTTGTAAGTCAAAAGTCAGGAAGCAGGAGTTTTGAAAACTGAGGGCAGTCAAAGACTGGCTCAGCTCTAGTAGGGTAAATTCATCCTTCCTGCCTTTTGGTTCCTTTCAGGACTTGAACAGATAGGATAAAGTAATGTTTTACCATCTCTCTGGAATTCCTAAGCACAGAGAAGATGCCACAAAATTAACCCTCAAGCCTAAAATATTATTACAGAAAAACGTTTAATGAAATCATCTAATGTTCATTCTCAGCATTAATATTAACAAGTTGGTATGTCTATCAACAGCAATAATTGTGTCTCTTCACAGGCTAACCTTTGGGCATAGTAGAAATTAAATATTTCTAGCTTTCTGTGAACAGGATTTAGATTGTTCTGAGTTGGGAGATTTACTTAGAAATCCTTTGGGAAAATGTTAAGCCCATAGTAATTCTTAAATTCTTACTTGTAAATCCAAATATCGTATATTATACTTTCTAGGCAAGACTGATTTGTCTTAAAAGCAGGCTTTGCAACAGCGTGTTAAGAAAATGGCACAGAAATGTCTTCAAAGTCTAAAGAGTCAACACTCGGTGGTCAGATGCCCATTTATTAGGATCTGCTATTTTCCTACTCAAAAAGGTAAAATAAATGCTATATAAATATAAAATAGAAATAGCCAAAATATTAGATTACCTTTCCTGTGTCCTCTTTGGGTTTACTTTAGAACTGTCAGGCAATTTCTATGTTTTCACAAGCCCTGCCCTTAGTGCCCATCTCTAGTGAATGGTGAGATAACTGATCTGGGCTCCTGTTTTTCTTTCTATGTTTGATAACTTCCTTTGCTTTTCCAGGTTCACTCTCTTGCACTCTTATATGCTGTATTATAAGTAGCTCACCTGTGCTGACAATATCAAAAAACTTTGATTAATAGATCAAACTGAAGAATTGAGAAGAGTAAAGTCAGGATAATTTTATCTAGCACTTTTCCTTAAAGTCATCAAGGGCTAACAGAGTCCTTCAACTGAAACTCATAGTCTCTTGTCAGGTATACTGTTATGTGCTGTTTTTGATATTTACTCTTTATGCTTTTGGGGGGCCTGCCACTCAACTCCCAAATAAATCACACATGGAGGCTTATTCTCAATCATGGATACCTGGTCTTAGCTTGGCTTGTTTCTTGCCAGCTTTTCGTAACTTAGATTATCCCATCTATCTTTGACCTTGGAACATTTCTCTCTCACTATTCCTGTGTATCTTTTCTTTCCTTCTTATTCTGTGTGTGGATGGGTGGGATATGTCTGGCCCCTAAGGTTCTTCTCCCTCTCTTATTCCCAGATCCTTTTCTCCAAGATTTCTTCCCATATTCATCCTCTCTGCCTGCTAGGCCCCACTCATTTCATTCTCCTGCCTCACTATTGCCAATTTAGCTCTTTATTAGATCATCAATTGTTCTAGACAGGCAAAGTATCACAGCTTCACAGAGTTAAACAAGTGGAAAAAAGCAAAAGTAACACACCTTAAAATAATATCCCCCTCCACATACTTGCCTTTTTGTAGTTTCCCTTCTCACTGCCCCAAGTTGTGATATTGAAGTCATCACCCACACTGTTGGTCGTCCGAGGAAGCCACACTGTCCATGTCCTCTCTCAAACTGCTCTCTATTCACAGTATGCATAGTTACCCTTCTTAAGTGGGAGTCTATAAATGTAAATATTTATAGAATGAGCAAATGAAAGAGAAACATACATGGAAAAGAGTAACCTTCTCAGAAGCACAGGCTGCAGCTGCAAAGAGTGGACCAAGAGGTGAGTGATCACCCACCCAGCTGTGCATCCAATCTCTAGGCCCTCAGTACAGGGGCAAAATCAAGGGCCCCTCCCCTTTATGCCTCAGCTTCACTAGCCAGGCAACAGGCAAGCTTCCTGCAGTTACGCTGCTCCCACATCCCCACCCCGTCAATAGGACCCTGTAAGCTAAGAGTCCCACTCTGCCCCCAAACCCACCTATCCCCTGTGACCTCAGAGAAACTCTGAGCACAGACTGCAGCTGCACAGAGCAGACCAAGAGAGGTCTCAGCGGCTCCCTGAGACACAGACAGCATGGGCACCATTTGTAAACAGAGATCACACATTTGTTTCCCAGCTGCCCAGACCTGAATAATCACACAGAAACTATATTAATTACAATGCTGTTCAGGCCAATAATGGAGGCATATTTCTAGTTAGTTCTTACATCTTGAATTAACCCATTTCTATTAATCTGTGTATCACCACAATGCTGTGGCCTACTGGTAAGGTTCCGGCAGGCATGTTTCTCCTTCCGCAGCTACATGGCATCTCTCTGACTCCACCTACTC
>LOEQ01001148.1:241505-284203 GCA_001685075.1 Bramus lutescens | reverse complement strand
CCCCACCCCCACCCCCAAGCTCCTAATTTTTGCCTGGCAATCTTGTCTACTTAAAGTAACTCTTATAAGAGAAAGTCTTTAATTAGGGGCTTGCTTGCGGTTTCAGAGTTTAGTCCATCACCATTATGACAGGGAACATGGCAGCAGACAGGCTGGCATGGTGGGGGCCATTCTTCTTTAAATCACCACAGCAGCCTAAAGTTGGATATCCACACCTGCAGCAAGCACAGAGCCTACATGGGTCTACACCAGGTCCTCTGAATATTATAGCTATTCGCTTCTTGCTTTTATGGGACTCCTGACTGTGAGAACGAGTGAGTCTCTGACCTTAGTGTCTGCTCTGGGAATCTTTTCCTCCTGCTGGGGTGCCGTGTCTGACTTTGATATGAAAGTTTTTGCTTCATCTTGTTATATTTTGATCTGTCATGTTTGGCTGTTATCTCTTAGAATCCGTTCTCTTCTAATGAAAGGCAGAAAGGGAGTGGATCTGGAGTGGGGGGATATGGGGAGGAACTGAGAGTAATTGCTGGGGCTATAATCAGGATATATTATATTGAAAAAATATTTTCAATAAAAGGGAAAATGGAAAAAGAAAGAAGAAAAAATCAGTGCTTTTTATCTTTGAGGCATACATATAAATAATGTGTTTTGATCATAGCAATTCACCACTACCTCCCTCCAACTCCTCCCAGCACCTCCACCCCATCTCCCTACCAAATTCAAGATCTTTTACTGTTATTAATAAATCTCATAGTTCAGTCAGTGTTGCCTAATATGTGCATGGGTGTGGAGTCACGCACTGTGTAATGAAAAACCTATTTATGGAGACCCTCTAAAGGAGGATGGTTCTTTATATATACCATACCAGGCATTTCGAGCAATTATGACTCTGTGCATTAACCATTACACACTCCAAAAAGTGGCTTCTCTGACCAAAGCTAACAGCAGCACAAATTTATTTGTACAAACATAAATATTGAGAAAGTGTTTTGACAGCACATCTGTCACATCCTGTGACAGGAAATGGATTGGCTCTTGTTTTTCCCTCTTTTTCTGCACTGGAGATGGATGCTGGAGATCTGAACTGTTCTTTATGCTGCAATTAAACCACCTGCCCAGCTTCTTAGACTAAACTTTAATGCCTCTTAGCTAATTATTAATCATCTGTCAACTCCCAAGTAACAGACGTTGCCTTTAGAAAGTCTCAGATGAAGTCCAGTCACACCCACACGTGCAAATCCTAGGAAAGCCCCTTCGTTTGTGCTTCTACGGCATTCTATGTATATCCCTACCAAAGACTGAATTGCTTTGTGACCCTTCCAGCAATGTGTAAGCTAAAGAGAGGCAGGGTCATCCACCCCCATACCTTCATTTTCTATAACACTGCATGCATTTATCAGGACATAAAAAGATTTGTTGATATGGCCAATCAAGGACATCTCGTTGCTCATTCCATGGTGAACCTGACAGAGGAGTGAAGATGGTATCCTTTATCCAGCCTGAATTCTATCTCATGATGTCCCCCCAAAGCCTTCCAAGTATATGTTGTATCTCAAAAGGATCCTCACTTTAGGGGTTGAACATGTTCTGGTCATTATTTAATGTATAAAAAATTGGATACACATGAAAAAGCATGCACACAGACAGGATATATAAATAATGGAGACACATTTTGCAATTTTTACCAAGTGGACATTGTATTCATTTATTACAGAACAGTATTTCCTGCTCTGTGAAATAAGGACACAAAAAGCCCTAATAATTCAATTGCTGTCACTTTCCTGAGTATTGTCTAGTGCAGCCAAAGGGCAAATGATAATGAGGCTTATTTATGAGTGAGAAAATACTCGCTTGTCACCAGCATATCTGGCTCTTCTCTTACTGCAAACCCTGCTCCACTCTGTCCACTCTGTTTCCCACAGTAGAGTTCCAAGTACCTATTCATAACCTCCCATCTGTTTCTGGAAACAGTCCCACCGGCCATATGGAAACAATAGCTTCCTTATTTGTATAGTGCCTCTTCTTGCCCGATAACCATATCTCGGTGTTTGGGCTTTAGTGAGGTAGACTTAGGATATCACTTATCCAGGTGGAGGACTTTAGGGCTGCTCTCTGCGGTCTGGCAGTGTCCTCGTGAATAACCAGGTTGTATCTTGTAGGTGAGATACAGCACATCAATTATACATGAACTTTCCTCTGATTCTGAGTGCCCCAGAGTCCCCATGCCTCTTTTATGGCTATTTTTATTGGTATCTATATCCAACAGTGAGGTAGCGTGGTAGATCCCTAAGAGTTAGGTAAAGCGGGCCATGTTGTTTCTGGGTTCATAATCTCCCGAGGCTACTGGTTATCTCTTGTGGAACTGCGGATGTTATTATTAACTGCCTATTGGCAACTATTTTGAACTAGAACAAGGCCTAAAAAGCCTTCACTCTACACCCAACATTCAATTTCTGCCCCTCCTACAAAGTCCAGCAGAAAACTCTTTCTAAAACATTCAAACTCTGATAGCCAAGAACGCTCTCCTTTTAGACTCCCCAGAATGTGCCTGCCACATACAGTTATGTCTAAGATCACACCATCCCCTGTGGCTTGATGTTCCCTTACATAGGATGTTTTTGCTAAGTCACTTGGGAGCTGACAAGTATCTTTCTTACTTGTACACTGCCTCTTCTTGCTTGATAGCCATATCCTAATGTTTGTTCTTTAGTGGATTCTCTCCGAAGTTGTGCAAGATAAAAACTTGATTATTCCCAGGACACACACACACACACACACACACACACACACACACTGGGGTTTTCTATCTCTGCTGAGGCAGTTAGCACACCAGAGTGACACTGCTGATATTCAATGAATCTCAATGAAGAGTTGTTCACTGGTGGCGAATTTTAGAAAATAAGGGAAAACAAAAGTAACAAGTGCTATGATATAAGAGGCGTGAATAATATGGAACTTCAATTATGGTGGCTGAGGCCTCTTTTAGGACCTTTGTGTTTCCACTGTAACAAGACGTTCCCAGGAAGAACTCTGGAGCAGGAGCATCCTGGCTGTTCTGAAGTCCAGTGCAGAGTCATAGGCAAATGTCTCAAATTCTTTACCTACAAAAAACACTCATTTGTATTATTTTATAAGCCACCTTGGAGGACAGGCCCCAGGCCTCAGCAGATGTCTTCAGTGACCCACACATAGGATGGGACATTCCACGGGAGTTCTTAGAGCCTAGCACAAGGCTTTGCAGGGTGAGTCACATGGGGGACTGAGAAAAACCAGATGCTGGGGAAAGAAGCAACAGGAGCCACTGCAAATACTGTACGGTCTAGACTGAATGCTTCATTGGTCTGGAGATAAACAAAGTAGGCCAGGGGTGAAACGTGGGAGCTCAGTCAGCTTTACCCAGGAGAATTCCAGCTCCTATCTTCAGGAAACAGCTAAGGCAAGTTTATGCTACCACAGGCAAACTTGGCACACACTTCACTCTGTCTTAGAGTCTTCTCAGTGTGTTTGATTTTACAGTACAACACACCCACAGAACAAGCACTTTCCCACATTGCACACTTAGTCCAGGGACAGAGGAACACTCACCCCGTCCCTGAAGAAGGTAGATGGGTACCTCTCGTTGCTGAGGAAGGGTGAGTGACTTGGAGCTTTGACTAGGCTGTTTACTCTCCTCATGCATTCCTTGTCTGGAGCAGGTTTGCATTTTCAGCATCTTTGCCAAGAATATATTTACAAAGTTTGAGGGAGGGACTGGCTGGATGTAGGAGAAGAGTTAGTGCAAAACTTCAGGTGCTATCTGCAGATGGTGCGTGAGAATGGTTCTCATTCTTGCAGGCATGAAAGTGTGTGTAAATCTTCCAACTGACAGGCTAGAAACCCAACACTGGCAAACTAGTGCTTGCAAAACTGTCTTAGTGCTGTCCCCACTTCATCAAATGACTTGAATCCATCCAGCCTGGATGATGCTATTAGAATGAGAAGACTGTTCATCTGGTGTCACCAACCTGTGCATAAGATGCTGCCAGAGCAATGTTGCCAACTTCTTAGGGTAACTTCCCTAGTTGGTTTTGTTTCCAGTCATTTGCTTCTGACCCTCACTTCGATGCTTCGGATCCTGTCCCACTCAGTCCAACCAGACTGACCAACTTCTTGATTTATTACTCTTTTGAGTTTAACTGAGCTTGTAATTAGCATCCTCGTTCTTGACTATCCTGTGCCCCTGTTGATACCCTTCCAGGACTCTGATCGTTCCAGGACCACAACTACACATTCCTCACAAAGAATTGCTTGACTGTAGATGAGCTAACTCCACGGTTCTGCTCTCCAAACGAGTGTCTGGTAAGGCTGGGTTAAGCAGTTCTTTAGAAACAAGTGAATAATCAACCAGGTCTAGTTTAAAGATGTGTGTGTGTGTGTGTGTGTGTGTGTATGTGTGTACTTAAAAGATCCAAAGTCTCTATCAATAGGTAGACCATAATAATGTTTACTCTAACTATTGACTAATCAAATTTATGATGAAATTAACAGCCCAGGAGGGTCACATGTGGCCAAGTTCAGAGAAGGCATTTCTAACTTCCCTGTAGACAAATAAACCTTTGAATTCTTGAAAAAAATATTTTAATTTGAGGCCCAAAACATCTAAATGGAATTCAGAATAAAGTTGGCAGTCTATTAACACAATGGCAGCACACAGGAGTAACACAAATAAAGGAAGGAAGAAAACTAGGCTGAACTGAGCAGGGGTCTTCGGGAGAGAGCCAGGGGCCAGCGTGTCCCTCTAAATGGACTTTACGTAAATGCTGAGAACATCAGGAAATGCTTTTTAAACCATTAGCTTTTCAGGCAGCCTATGTCAAATACCTGAGTCTGCATTCCCAAGATAAATTCAATTTTCCATGCCTCTCTGCCCAGTGGAGAAGAAATCTTCTTAATTCCTGCCTTTGGAATTTTGGTCTAATTGTACATTCTAACCAGAAAAATTTTGCCTCTCGTAGAGATGAGATTGTTTTTCAAATCCAGCAGCCCTTCCTTCACAGGACAGCTCAAGTCATATCCTTTCTGTGATCGTCCCAGCCAGTCATGCCCTGCTCTCTTTTATTTTGATTGTCTTTTCAGTGTCTAGCCCACTCATTGTTCTACTTAATTTTCTGTCATTGCTTGATTACACAGAGCAAAAGCTTAGGCTGTGGAAAGTATTCCTGAGGAAGTAGATTAGCATCTAACTTCAGCTACCACTACTATTTCTATCAAAACATTGTTCTTTAGTCATTGCACACACACACACACACACACACACACACAGTGTGTTCCTAAATAAGTAAATACAACCTGCTCAGTTCTTATAATGCTACTTGTGAGTATGTGATTTAAGGGCAGATCATTTGGTAATAGATGACCAATTTGGGGGTTCTTCTCTGGGCAAGACTAATTCCTCTACTCTCAGCAGTCCTTAGCTATCCATTGTCCTTTGTCTAAGGTTAAGGCCCCACAAGATTTGCTCCTTCAGTGTTAGCAAGTCTATTGGTAGTGTCCTTGCTTAGGACTTGTTTTGGCAGTTGTGTCCTGTGTGTAGCTTCTCTGATATTTCTAGGAGACCAAAATCTCACCACAAATATCCTGGCTCTTACAATCTTTCAACTCCCCTTTTCTCTATGATTCCTAAGCCTTATATGCAGAATCTGTTTTGTAGCTGTATCCTTTGAGACTGAGTACCAAATAGTTATTTGTTCTCTGAAATCTGATTGGTTGTGGTTTTCTGTAATGTTGTTTTAAGGAGATATTTCTGTTAAGGCGTGAGAGCTATACTTATCTGTCTGTATAAGGATAAATATTTAGAACACAGTTGGGAATTAAGCTAGTTTAGTAAAATGGCAGATGTAGGTTCTCCTCCAAAATCCATGGCTTCACTAGCTCTGCGTAGTTGTCGAGGCTTCCAGAACCAAGCATGATTGCTTTCTTGCCTTAAGTCCAATCAGAGAGATATTTAGTATGTATGTATTAGAGGGCTATTTTGGTATATATGAATAAGAGAGCTATTTGGTATGTATGTATGTACTAGAGAGCTACTAGTGTATATGTATTAGAGAATTAGTGCTGTGTACGTATTATAGAGCTATTGGTATGTACTGCAAAGCTATGTATGCCATTGCTGTGCCCTAGGAATATTGTGTCATGGGAATATTGTGATGTTCATGAACATCACAGATGGATAGAAATGCTGGTGGCTTCCCTTCCCTGGAAACTTGCATGATTCATTTTGGTCCCATGAAAGCTAGTCTTCAGGGGGGAAATTCTCAGGTCAGATAGGTTTAATATTTTAATAATATATTAGTTCAATGACTTAACATGATTTACCTGTAAGAGGATTCTGGGAAAATAAGGGAGAAGAAAGCATGAGGAATCTGTCTTCTGCGTGGACAGGATTTGCTCTAGCAGAACCTACCAAATGTGATTGTTTTACAACTCTGGAGTCTGTTGATGGATGAATTGTCTGAGAGAAGACTTGGAAGCTTATTGCTTCTGCTCTCAGAAGTGAACATCTGGATGTGGTCAGCCTCTCTCTCCTCTCCTCCAAATCCAACCCCTCAGTCTCACCCTCAGCTCTCTATCATACTACCTGCTGCAGCCTCCTCTTCTTCTCTGTCTCTGTCTTACACAGATTACACAGATCTTCCCCTCTAAGTTCCCTCCCACAACTCTTTCCCATATTCCAGCCCCCATCTCCATCAGGCAAGCCTGAAAGAGAAGCAGGGAGGCCAGCAAAGGAGGCAGATGAGCCTCTCCTCACTTTCTGTCCCATTCAAGTGAGCTAAGCAGATTCTTGTAGAATACCCTTCTGATGTGGGATTCCCCTCTGTATGCTGTAAATATGGTTGTTTAATTAATAAAGAACACTGCCTTGGCCTGTTGATAGGGCAGAACTTAAGTAGGCAGGGAAAAGTAAACTGAATGCTGGGAGAAAGAAAGGCAGAGAAGCCATGGAGCAGCCACTGGAGACAGAAGTGCTGAAACTTTACTGGTAGGTCACGACCTCGTGGTGATGCACAGTTTAGTGGAGATAGGTTAAATTAAGATGTAAGAGTTAGCCAATAAGAAGTTAGAGCTAATGGGCCAAGCAGTGTTTTAAATAATATAGTTTCTATGTGATTATTTCAGGGCTAAGTGGCTGGAAACTAACTAGCAGCCTCCTTACTACCCTTCTTTCCTCTCTTCCGTGGACCCTTTCAGCACTTCCATCTAACCCATTCCCATTCCTAAAAATCAGCTCCCAATACCTAGAAATATATTGTACCTGGAACCTCTGGTGGACACACATAGCAGGGTCCCAGAAGTATCCCCTACCAGGAAACATACAGTCACCACTCTCTGCTAAGAAACAGAAAGGGCAACAGAAACTAAGGAATGAAACACCTATGTAACAAAGATAAGACCAGATATCAGCACCTAGAATTACAGTCATGCCAAACTCAGATGTATAGATGCCAGCATAAGAACACAATCAGTAACAGCCAGGAAAATATGTCCCTACTAGAGCCCAGCAATCCCATCACAGTAGGCCCTGAGGAATGCAAAATAGCTGGAGCACAAGACAAGGACCTTAAAATACCTTTTATGAATATGATAGAGGTCCTTAAAGAGGGAATGGATAAACACCTTTAAAATATCTATGAAAACACAAACTGTAGAAAGAGATGAATAAATCAACTCAATGTCTGAAAATGGAAATAAAATCAGTCAAGGAAACCCAAACTGAAGGAAATCTAGAAATGAAAATTGAGGAAGTTGAATGGGAGACTCAGAGGCAAGCCTCTCAAACAGGATACAAGAGTCGGAAGAGAAAACCTCAGGAATTGAAGAAAAGAGGGAAGAAATGGAAACCTCAATCACAAAAAGTGTTAAATCCCCCGCACCCCAAATCCAGGCATGAAACATCCAGGAAATTCGGGACACTATGAAAATATCAAATCTACATATAATAGGAATAGAGAAATGAGAAGAAACCCAGATAGACCCAGAAAATATTTTCAGCAAAATCATAGAAGAAAATTCCCCTAATCTAAATGGTGCCTTTAAAGAAGCATACAATACCAAATAGCCTAAAACACTAAATATGCAGAATAAAGAAAGAATATTAAAAACTTCAGGGGGAAAAAAAACTAAGTAACATATGAAGACAGGCCTATCAGAATTATTTCTGAATTCTCAATACAAATTCTAAAAGCCAGAAAGAAGACCAAGGAGAGATAATTTACAAGCTCTAATCGAGCACAGATGCCAACTAAGACTACTATACTCAGAAAAACTTTCAACCATGGCACATGGAGAAAGAAAGACATTCCAAGATAAAACCAAATTTAAACAATATCTGCAATTCAGCTCTACCAAATGTGCAAGAAGGAAAACTTCAACCTGAAGAAGTTAACTACACCAAACAGAACATAAGGAATAAATAATCCTAGGCCAGCAAATTAAAAGAGATGGAAACACACACACACACACACCAGGAACAAAATAACAGGAATCAACAAATCTCAGCTCATTGATAACTCTCAACATCTATGACTTCAATCAATTCCTCCAATAATAGACACAGACTGATATAACAGATGACAAAACAGGATCCATCTTTCTGCTGCCTCCAAAACACATACCTACCTTATCATCAAGGACAGGCATCATCTCGGGGTAAATGATGGTAAAAGATATTCCAAGCAAATGGACCTAAGAAGCAAGGCAGTGTAGCCATTTTAATATCCAACAAAATAGACTTCAATCCAAAACTATTTAGAAGAGATAGAAAAGGACATCACATATTCATCAAAGGAAAAAACAATCCATAAATGTAATCCATCATACAAATACACCAAAAAACAAAAACTATGTAATCATCTCATTTGAAGCAGAAAAGGTCTTTGAGAAAATCCAACACTCCTCTGTGATAAAATTGTTGGAGATGCAAAATTATAGGGATACAAAGGACATACCTCAACATAAGAAAGGCAGTTTAGGGCTGGAGAGATGGCTCAGCCATTAAGAGCATTGCCTGCTCTTCCAAAGGTCCTGAATTCAATTCCCAGCGACCACATGGTGGCTCGCAACCATCTGTAATGAGATCTGGTGCCCTCTTCAGGCGTGCATGCAGACAGAATATTGTATACATAATAAATAAATATTTTTTTAAAAAAAAGAAAGGCAGTTTACAGCAAGCCTATAGCCAATATCCACCTAAATAGAAATAAACTCAGGCATTCCCACTAAACTCAGGAGCAAGACAAGGTTGTCTGCTCTCTCCAGACCTATTCAATATAGTACTTGAAGTCTTAGCTAGACAACTGATAGAGATCAAGAAGACACAAATTGGAAAGAAAGAAATCAAAGTATCTTCATTGGCAGATGGCATGGTAGTATACGTTACTCCAAAAATTCCACCAGGAAACTCCTACAGTTGATAAACACTTACAGCAAAATAGCTAAGTACAAAGTTAGCTCACAAAAAAAACCCTCTTATATACAATGGCAAATGGCCTGAGAAAGAAATTGTGAAAACAACATCTTCCACAATAGCCTCAAATAAGGTAAATTATTTCGTAGATTTCTCTAACAAAGCAAGTGAAATACTTGTATCATAAAAACTTCAAGTCATTGAAGAGACAAATTGAAGGCGATATCAGAAATTAGAAAGTTCAGCCATGCTTATGAATTGGTAGGATTAATTTGCCAAAAAAGCCATCCTACCAAAAAGCAATCTACAGAGTCAATGCAATTCTCATCAAAATTCCAATACAATTCTTCACAGATCTTGAAAAGGTGATTTTCAGTTTTATATTGAAAAAAAAACCAAGATCACTAAAACATTCCTGAATAATAATGAAAGAACTGTAGAGGCATAACCATTCCTTAGTTCAAGTTACTACACAATTATAGCAATTAAAACACTATGGTATTGGGACAAAAACAGACACATTGATTAGTGGATTTGATTTGAATACCCAGACATAAATCCACCTGATAACACCTGGTTATTGATAAAGAAGTCAGAAATGCACACTTGAAAAAGGATAGCATTTTTACTGAACAGTGCTGGTCAAACTGGATGCCTGCATTTGGAAGAATCCAAATAGGTCCATACTTATCATCCTGCACAAAACTCAGCTCCAAACGGCTCAAAGACATCAACATAAAAGTAAATATACGAAACCTAATAGAAGAGAAAGTGGGGAATCATTTTGAACTTATTGACACAGAAAAGGGTTTTCTGAAGAGAATACCATTATTAACAAAGGCACTAAGATCAACAATTAATAAATGGGACCTCATGAAACTGAAATGCTTCTGCAAGGCAAAGAGACAGTCTACAAAATGAGAAAATATTTTTTACCAGCTATACATCTGATAGAGGACTGATATCCAAAATATACAAGGAACTCAAGAAACTGGATATCAAGAAAACAAAATCAAATTAAAAAAATAGGATACAGATCTAAACATAATTCTTAAAAGAGAAAACTCAAATGGCTGAGAAGCACTCAAAGAATGCTCAGCATCCTTAGTCATCAGGGAAATGGAGATCAAAACTCCTTTGATATTTCTTCTTAAACCAGTCAGAATGTCCAGGATCTATAAAAATAAGTGAGAGCTCATTCTGGCAAAGATGATAGGGGAACCCCCATCCATTTCTTGTGGGAATAAAAACTTTTACAGTCACTGTGGAAATCAATGTGGCAGTTTCTCAGGAAGTTGGGAATCCATCTACCTCAAAATCTAGCTATACCATTCTTGGGCATATGCCCAAAAGATACTGATCCTACTGTAGAGAAATTTGTTCAACCAGAAATTGGAAACAGCTTAGATATCTATCAACAGATGAATGGATGAAGAAAATGTGGCGTGTTTACACAACAGAATCTTAGTCATAAAAAAACATGACATTCACAAGTGAATAGATGGAAATAGAAAAAAAAGTCACCCTAAGTGAGGCAACCTAGACCTAGAAAGACAAATATGATATGTATTTGCTTATAGGTGGATGTTAGTAATCAAATGACTCCTAATGATATTCTGCTATACTCATAGATCAGTGCTTTGCTCAGCCATTATCAGAGATAGCTTCCTCCTGTAGTAGATGGGAACAAATACAGAAACACACAGACAATGTGCAGAGAGTGAGAGTCTCAGGAATGCTCAGCCCTAAAAGGATGTCTCCACCAAATCGCTTTCCTCAGAGTTCAGGGAAGCCTGAGAAAGAGGAGGTGATGGAAATAGTGTAAGAGCCAGAGAGGCCGGTGGACACCAGATCAACAAGGGCTTCCACATGCTGCAGGACAGATGCACATATGAACTTACAGAGAGAAGCAGCATGCACAGGGCCTGCACAGTTCCTGATTAAAGCTGAAAGAGAAGTGGACACATGTCTCCATCCTTAACCCTGAAGTCATATCCAATTGGTAACCACTTGCAAGTGAAAAATTAGTTTTCTCCGAAGGAGTCTCGTTGGAGAAACATATTACTGTTAAGGGTAGACACCATGATAGCAGTAGACGGCCAACAGAAAATGAACTCAATGGCATCTTTGTAGGTTCCTTGTTGCATGTTAGAGGTTTTTTCCCTGATTTTATTTTATTGTATTTACTTATTTGCTTTACCCTAAAGTTTCATGTGTATATTAAGGGCTTCTGGTTCTCTGTTTTTGTGAGATTCCCGAATGTACAAATGAGTAGGTCTCTCTCTATATGTTTCTTGCACCATTTCTTGATGTTTGTTCTAGCCTATTACAGTTAGTTTTTGTTCTATCTTATTTTATTTTATTATTATCCGTAGATGCTCTTTTGTTTTCTAATGAGATACAGAAAGGGGGTGGATCCAGATGTGGAGAAGGGAGGTCGGGAGGAAGCTGAGAGGAGTACAGGAACGGGAAACATTAAGTGGAATATATCACATGAAAAAATCAACTTTCAATTAAAGAAAAAAGCTATTAAAAATTAAAAACAACTATACACCTAAAGAAATCTAGAATGCAGTCCACATGCTGAGGGAAATAGTAAAAGAACTGACTGAAACCAGCCAGAGCTGAATTCTGGGTCTCAGGTGAATCCCTAGTATAAGAATACTCTACAACAATGAAAAGGAACAACAATCAGATATAGAAAACTCATAGTAACACAAAGGATTTGATTTTCTCATTCATATAATATTATACCTAAATGTCCAGTTTTCAACAAAATCCAGAAGGCACATAAGGAAACAGAAAATCAAAAATCATTACAAATCATAAACTTCTAGTTTACAGAAATCATTTCTGAAAAACAAAATCTCCTAGACAAAGCCTTCAGAACGACGACCTTCAAAGAAATAAATGAAGATGATAAAAATAACAAAGAAAATTAAAAATGAGTGAAATGGAAACATTGACAAAGAAACACAAACCATGCAAAGACACTGGGAAGAATGTCTAAAGATGAGAAGCACAGCAGATAGGGCGGAGCCGCACTAGATGGGCTCACTGGCAACTTGATTGGGCTAAAGCCAGAATCAATTAACTCAAAAGCGGGAAATTATTAACTGTGATGAGTGGAAAAAGAGAGGAACCAGTTCTAACTGGTTTGTCAGATACCAGCAAGGACTGCAGTTACCTATCTTTGGGGATTCCAGAAGGAGAAGGAAGGGAATGCGCAAAGAAAAGAAAATTGAAACAAATTCACAAGCTTTGCTGTAAATATAAATATTTGAGGAACTCAATGAGTTCAGATCAGATAGCCAACAGACTTAAACAAAGGCTTTTTATAACCAAAGACAAGGAAGTTGGAAAGCAGTTGAGAGGAGCAATTTATCACACACGTGAGACTCTCAAATGGTCAGTAAATGTCTCATTGGGAACTTTAAAGTGCTGAAGACACAAAGACAATATATTCAAAGTTCTAAGAAGAAAAAAGGAAGTTGCCAGCCAATAACCCCTACATCTGCCAAGATCTCCCTTAAAAACTGAGGCGGAAATTAAACATTCTTGGATAAATTAAAACTGAAAAGACAAACTGCAAGAAAGGCCACAGCATCCTTGGGGTTCAAAAGCAACATCAAATAGGAATCGGGAATGCTTTGAAAAGTGAATAGTTCAAATGAGTTCACAGGCAATTATATAACCTGTATTATTGTAACGCTATTCTGTAACTTTTTTTACTTTTTAACCAATTTATACTTTTATATAGTATTTCACTATATTGTCCATTGTGTGGAGTCTCACAGCTACTTTCCTTGTGGTCACCATGGAGACTGCAGTTGACATTATCAATTTAATTTATACAAGTAGAAATTGAGTAGATAAAAACACTGCTTTTGTTCTTTTTTTTTTTTTTACAATTATGTGGTCGTGCTTTGGCTGATGTCACCAAATTGCATTTTTCTCTTGTACAAGGCCTAGGCATGAACTGGTAACTCCTCTAAATGTATTCATCACAAAATATGTATTAATAAAATGTGGAGCCACAAACCAAAATTATAATTACAGGTGTGTACCACCAGATTTCCAACTTCATATTGCTTACCTATTTGAACAGACTAATGCATTTTAAAATGATTGATACTGTAAAACAAGTGTAAGAAAGGAATTTAAATGTTTTACCACATACACACAAAATGAACTGATCACAAAGGAATACATGGAGTTAGGAAATGAGAGATTAAATATATAAAAATATTGGAAAATATTTCCAACCAGTACAAACCTGACAGTAATATGAGTGAGCCATCTCACAAGTGGCCCCAGTGGCTCCACCTGAGGCGCTCTCAAGACTCTGGAGGCTGATCCAGGAAGATTTCTGTGAATTAGAGGCCAGCCTTGGCTACAGTAAGTTTTAGGACAGCCTGAGCTAAAGAATAAGAAAGAGTGGGGGCGGTGCAGAAACTTAGGAATTAACTTATCCAAGTAGAAGAAAGCCTGTATATTGAAAACAGCAAAAATGTTTCTGAAAGCAATTAAAGAACACAGAAATGGAAACAAATCCCATGTTAATAAATTGGAAGACACAATATTCTTAAGATGTCAATACTATCCAAAGTTAACTTTAGGTTCAGTATCATTCCTGTCAAAATTCTAATGTCATTTTTTCCATAAATAGAAAGATCCAGGTACAACTTTCATGTGAGATCCCAATGAAGCCAGAGGAGTCCAACAGTCTCAATGGGAAGAGCTAAAGCAAGAACTCACCTTTCATGATTTCAATACTCATCGCAAAAACAAGAGTAGCCCCATTATTGTAGCAGAGTCATTAAGACAGGCGTATAGAAGAATGAAATGGCTTGAAGCCCAGAAACAAACCTCCACATGTGTGATCACAGGCTTTTAACTCATGTACACAGAACATCCAATAGGAAAAGGACCATCTTTCCAATGAATTGTTCTTGGAAAACTATATATCTGCATGCTAAAAAAATGAAGTTGGATCCTTCCCTACCACCATATAGAAAAACTAATTTAGGCTTGAAAATGTTTACCGAAGGCTGGGCGTAGAGATGAAGGAATGGGATGAGAAGCTGTTAGAATATAGTAAATTTAGATGCTGCGTTACATTGTTTAGTAATGGCAGGCAGCAATACTATAATGTATGCCTCAAAATTGCTACAAGAATAACATTTTTATATTTTCACCATACAAGTTGATGATGTGAAGTTAATTAACTTGATTGAATGTCTCTACAATGTATACATAAATAAAACCATCACATTGTGACCATAGACAGAATTCTTATTTGACAATTAAAAATTAATAAGAAGACAAAAAACTAAGTCAAACTATTTCAAAGACCTGAATATTAGACCCAAATTACAAGATTCTTTTAAGAATAGGTTGTAAATTTTATAAAACTGAATTTGATTTTGTAAAGACTCCGTGTGTGTGTGTGTGTGTGTGTGTGTGTGTGTGTGTGTACCAGTACAAACCAGGTGAGCACAGTACATGGACCAGTACATGCCTGAGTTGCCCAGTGCTGTAAAGTACAACTACTAGATATTCAATATTTTAAAAATGGAAGTTTTTTCTATAAACACATAGCTGAACATTCTTTAGCTCTATTAAGAAATGGCACTGGAGTGGATGTTCTCTAGATGAACACAGTCCTGAAGTCACTTATATTTGCGTAACTGATGCTGAAGGCCCAATGCCTTTTGCCATTTTCCGTTGGAATCCCACCACCCCTTTGCCTTATCTGTCATGTCCCTGCAAGAATCTGAGCTTCCAATGTCCTTGTTCACATAACAACATAGTAAATAACAATTAAATTTTTTGTTTGTTTGTCTTAAGCAAACTTCATTAGCAATTTTAAATTTCTTCTTGTCTCCACTTTAGATATAAAAATTCTACTTATCTCAATACTGCTGAGAGTTTTCAGTGTCTCAGAGAAATAACCTCATTTGAGAAGATCCTAACTGTTTACTTTCAAATAACACTCTTTATTATAAGAACTTCTAATTCATCATTCCTTCTTTAATCTCTTGCTGAAGAGGCACTGGTATCTGAAACGCTTTTCTTCCTCCATCTAGGTGGACTTGAACTAGAAAAATCACCAGAGCAATAGCACCCTGCCCAGTTCCCTGAGCACTGGGAGGAAGCTACTCTTCTTTTAGTTAAGAACAAAGACAAGCTGGTGGTGATGACACACACCTTTAATCCCACCACTCGCAATAATAGGCAGATCTCTGTGAGTTCAAAACCAGCCTGGTCTACAGAGCAAGTTCCAGGATAGTCAGGGCGGTTACAGATACCCTGTCTCGAAAAAACAGAAAAACAAAACAAAACAAAAAACAGCAAAGAAAGTCTTCCACAGGTTTGGGAGGCATCTGGCTTCACACATTATGGTAAGTCAGCTCCAGGGCATAAGAAATGATTCGCCAATGGACCACAAGATTGTCGTGTTCTTCTCTTTGAATGAGACCCAGGACACCAGCCTGCCTGGCACTCACTGAAGGCTGAGCTCGGGAGACTAGCTGTGCAGCGCAGCTCTTCCTAATCCACACAGTAAATATGCAATCAAGTCTCATGACACTGTGAACTAATGGAGCTCAGCAACTGGAAGGCCTTTGGAGGGCAATCAGGTGCTATTAAAAATATGCTAACAGTAGCCTGTGATTGAGCAGCAGGACCCCAGGATTTGGGGTTGGCATGGCAACTGCCAGCAGATAGTTCATTCAGAACAGGAGCGAGAGAATTAGGATGAGCTGCTTAAGTGTAAGTGTTAATGAAAAATAGGGAACGCAGCTGAGGATCCCAGGGAAGGCTTAGCGCCTCATGCCAAACACAACCCAAACTCACAAGACACGACTCCTGAAAGGGAAGTGGAGTGCTCCACTGCTGTGCTCCAGCAGCAGAACAGCCAGCCCACAGGAAGAATTCAGGGCTAGAGTGAAGACTTTGCCAAGGACCCGTGACTCTGCGGTCATCTCAGTGTTTCTTGTGTGGATGGCGGAAGTGTCTTATCTGGATGCGTCTTCTAGCCAAGGCTGACAGAAAAAGGCCAGGCAGCCAACAGCTTTTCCCAATCTACTGTATCGAAGGCAGTGCAGATGGCAGGGTTTGCTGGTTTAGCCTAACTGTATGTCAAAGGGGGAAAAAACCCAAAGTCAAAACCCCAAAAACGGAAAGAGCTTCCTCACAAGCGTATCTCTTGCACGCGGAGAGGTTGAAAGTGGGGGCTTGCACCAGGCGTACACGCTTTATGGAGCTGGCACGTGGCACGTGCACACGTTGTGTGCGTCCTCACGTCAGAGCTGACCCTCTACAACCACACCCGTCTCTGCCTGAAACTAAAAGCTGCCCAGGAAAGTTAGCTTCTGCCACTTAGGGCTTGACACCACAAAGAACAAAACTCCTGTTTTCCCATTTCAGGGGTTAAATGCCACTGGAAATGATTTCTCCGACAATTGCACCGCATCCATTAGCTTTGCTAGTCAAGGCTAACAGGGATGATCCCGAGTAAAAGCAGCGCGGAAGGGAGCCGAGGGGACGGTCAGCAAAGGCACTGGGCCAGCTCCGGAAGACACAGCTAGTCAGTGCGCACCCAGAGACAGGATCCCATGGGTGGAAGAAATGAAACTGCTAAAACAGAAAATAGGCATGGCTTTGACAGACTGGTGCGGAAAGGAAGAAAAGGCAGACACACTGTAAATTAAGTGGGCTTGGGGTGGGGCTGGGGGTGCTGCAGAGATTGCTGGGAAAACTAAGGAAAGTTCGAAGCATGACCTGTATGCAGGAGAGGTAGGGGCAGAGGCAGAGGACGGGCCCTTCAAGATTTATGTTTCTATACACAGTGTCCTTCGCAGGGCCTGAAGTCCTTGCTCTAGGGTGGGGAAGGGAGTTTTGTCATTTGAGAAATATACTTTTAAAATGACTTAGACACACTTCCTTTTCTTAGTCACTTCCTTCCTTCTCTTTGATACAATACCCGCCTAAGGGAAAACCAGGGGAGAAAAGCCGGTGGTGGAGGTCCGTGCAACTTTAAACAATTGCTATTGTCCTGGGCCAGCTCGATTTAGCGGGAGCTGACAGATGTTCTCCTGTCACACAGATGTTTCTAGGCATGCCTTCAAATACATAAGCTCTGAGGAACCAAGGTTTGCTGGTGACAGTGTGAAGTCTGAGACATCTCCATTGGAGGCAGACAGTTCAGAATGGTAACACATCATGCTAAAACCCTCAAGAGCTAAGGAAAGGACCTAGACAGGGGAGGGGCCCTGTCAGATCATAGCTGATTCTTACCATATATCACCTTGTCGCCAGCTCTGCGGGTGAGGAGCACCCTTCCTTCTAACAGAGGTCTTGAGAAAATGGGAAATGGGGTCCATTTGTTCTTTTGATTTAAGCGATCAATAGAGGCACATCTTGGGCTTAGAATGCCGGATGCTTGGTCTGCTCTTTAGATTATCGCACTTCCTGAGGAAATAGGCTGAAATTCCAAGATAAAAATCAGTGGGAAGCCGAGTGACTCTAAGGTGCCAGGCATATTTTTAGGGATGCCTGAGTGACTGTAGTAGTTCACCTAAACTAAAATACTTTGTCTTGGTCTCCTAGGAGAGCTGACGGTGACGTGTTGGGGGCCAAGAGGAAGCAGCTCATTGCTCACGCGGTAAACTCAGGCCTTATAAATCCTCTGAGGTTCACTTGTTGTGACTTCTCAGAAAATAGATCTCTGGCCAAGAGGAGTCTTTTGTTTGTAAAATCACGGGAACACCCGTGAGTCAACTCCAGGAGTTAAAGTCGATTATGTTCTTCACTGTCATCATCAGGGGATGTTTGTCTGAGCTTTACTCGGAGAGCTGGCAAATCAGACAGGGTGTTAATGGGCGAGCCGGGATTTCCTCTGTTAGGGCGCCCTCTTGTGGGAATCTCATCAACTAGCCTGCACAGGCTTGGTCGTCCTAACTTGTGAGGATTCACCAGGCCTCATCTGGACGTTTCCCCCATTCTACACGACCCTGAACAAGCCCATCGCAACCTTTCCCATCCTTCTTCATTAGTATTCATTCCCTCAGAGTGTGACCTGGAGATTCATAGCTCTGCTCCTAGGTCCCTTTCCTCCAGTCTCTCACCTGTACATGCATGAGTCTGCACACTTCCTAATAATCGACTCCAGTCTTCATTTGCTTTTTTTCCTTAAATGTTATTATTTGCTATTGTTGAGGGGCATTTTGGGGAGTGGAGAGGGCATGAGAGTGCCACAGCTCAGGTGTGGAGATCAGAGGACAGCTCTGTGGAGCCAGTTCTCTTCTTCCATCTTGACTTGGGAACTAAATAACACTGTCAGACTTCCGCAGCATGTGCTTTACCCATGGAGTCATCTTGTTGGTTCCTCCCCATCCTTCATGTCCCAGCGCAACAGCCTAAGAAAGGCTCCTTCCATCCTCTAAGTCTGGAGTTGGTCCATTCCTGTGAGACTTTCTGGCTTCTTTTTACTCATTAGCATCTCTCAATAGACCAGCTTCCTGGAGGACAGGGGTTGTTTGTTTCCTCTGATTACACAATTCCTGATTGCGACTCCAGTGCCCAATCTGTTGTCTGATACATATTAAGTACTAAATATGGCTCTGGATAATAAATAATCAAACACCATGCTCTAATATTATCTACATTCATTTAACCATTAACGCATATACATCCAGTGTAATTCTGAGCCTATATTGAATTGCCATCGATGTATTTATGAGTCTATAAACAACTACCCATACCAACTATGTCAAGCATTTGTGCGCTGTGAGAGGAACTGATAAAGCAGTTCATTAGAAGCATGCTGATGACCAGGGAAGAAAGGCAACTTCCAATGTTGAGCAAAGGAAGTGTCAGCCCAAGATTTTCCTGTCGAGAAGGCAAAATCCTCAGAGGATTTCCCACGCTGGCAGCCATCACAGGGAACACTATCACAGGGAATTTCATGTCAGCGCTGAGAATGACTAGCAGTGTGATCAGAGGAGATTTTAATCATGTTTCAAGGTAGAGTAGGCACTTTTGTGCCTAGTGCAATAAAGGTCCCCAAGCAGGTGTTAGCTTTTATTAAAATCCTGCCTTTGTGTGTCCCACGTGAAGGGCTCTGATTTGGATGACCTCAGTGGAACTCAAACCCCCCAAATCACTCAGCCTCCTTTGAACATATTTAATGTCTTGTATTCTCATCAGACTCAAGAAATGGCCCATGATTGTGTGAGAGGCTTTGGAGAAGAACGATTGTAGTGAACGACTAAAAATAGCCTCCTAATGTCACCTGGAACTCTAAGCCTTCACATCATGTAATAATTATTCTGAAGTTCCTCGGCAACCCTTAAGTACAATTCCTACAAAGTCTGCAAGGCAAAGAATGATTTTCAAACAAGCATAAATTCAAAAGATTGCCTGAGAGCCCCTGCCTTTATGTATTAGCACAGCCCTGCTCCCAGGTAAAAGGACCTAAGTTACGTCCAGAGACCCTCAGCGTTTGGATGGGAGGCATGCCACTCATGATTTGGTCTATTATCTGAACCACTGTGACACCTCGCTCCCTGCTTGCACCGTTCAGTACTTCTTTGTGTTTTTCAGCTGGGGTCTGCATTTCCTAGGCAAAATATGTGTCACCTAAAGAACCTAAGATCGCCTCAGAGCAAATTAACTTAATCAGCATGTTGGGTGTGAGTGCTTCAGTTTGTGTAGACTGCCAAGTACAAAATGGAAATCGGTATAAATAGTATAAAGGCTGCAGAGCTTGCTGGTAAACTTCTATCCACTAGGAGATTTTCATTTATCTTCCTGAAGAACACAGTGGTGGTTACTTTCCTCCTTGGAGCCAGTACCGCCCTGGTACAAAATAGAGCAATTGTGTTTCAGAAAGAAAATGTAAGACAACTTCACAACTCAGGACAGGAGGTTAAAAAAAAAGGCAAGTCACATGGCCATTTGGGAGATATTAGGCGAAAGATAATTTTCAAAACTCAACCCATCTCAGGGTGAGAAAAGCTAATAGGATAGCAGGAACAGTAGCTCACTGGAGAGCATAGTGTAGAGAAGAGATGACTGAGAGAGAGGCAGGAAGGAGGTGTGCTTCAGACCTCTTGGAAACACAAAATGCAAGGTGGAACCCACACAGTCCTTAGCAATGAGTCAGGACATATTCTCCCTCTCTGCAGAAATCAGGGCTGTTTTCAGTAGTCTTGGCATACAGTCACCGAAGCAGTGAAGAGAAGAGAGAAATGGGAAGGCTGTGACAGCCTAGGCTGTAATAACTGCTGTCCTTGAACGTTATCAGGGGAAAGACTGGGAAAGCATAGGCTATAACTGCTGTCCTTGAATGTTATCAGACTTGTCCCTGTTCTCACTATCACCCCAACTCTGAAGCACCTTCACCCTACCTGGTAGTCATATCGTTCCCTGCCCACAATCCCCTCCACAATCAGTAGCCAAATTGCAAGAACAGTCATTATAATTCTTAGTCTCCCACGAAAGGCAAAACATCAATGGATACTAAAATAAATAAAATATTATTGTACTTATTTTGGAAATACAAGGAAAATTAGAGAAAAAGCAGAAATGGAAAAAACTTTAAAAGTTGTGTAAAATCAATGTAGTCCACCTGTGCTGACTTTTGAATTGAACTTCCATTATCTCTTTCTAAGCAGTGTTTGGTTTGTTATCTTCACTGTAATTTTTGTGATAAAGCACATATAATTGTATCATCTCTAACTTATAAAAGCTTTCTTATGACACTAGTTGCACTCAAATACTTTTAATAGCCAAAGGATCACAGGGCTGTATGTCATGCCCTCACCCTTTTCTAAAATCCTGAAATGAGCTCCATTTTTCATATTCGTCACAGAGTGAGAAATGTCTTTGGTAATACAGCATTTTCTTTCTTTAAAAGTACTCTCTTAGGAGAAATCTTTCTGGGCTGCTGTCATCTGAGAGTGTCTAAAAATGACATCAATGTAAGATTCATAGGGAAAAGAATGGGTTGGCTTGGCCTTGCCAACGTGCAAATGATTGCTTTACTTAAGATATTGCGAAAATAAAGATGAAGGCCACAGATTTGCAAAGAATATTTGAAAATCATGCATTTGGCCTGAAGCTCTGGCTAGGCATGGTGGGTCATGCCTGTATCCCAGCACTCTGGAGACAAAGGTGGAGGTTTGAGAATATGAGGTCTGCCTGAAGACCTACCGCAAAACTGAAGACTTTAGTTGAAGCCCAGAAGTAATGTGCTTGCATAGAACATGCAAGACCTCCGATTATGCCAAAACCTGGAAATGAAACAAGATGAAGAACTAATAAGAAAGCAAGCAAGCATGCCAATCAAAACAGAAGCAAAACTCTGATATACTTTACAAAAAATTATCCAGTGGAGAGCATTATACATGGAAAGCATTCAGCATCAATAACCATTTCAGATAGTTAAGCATAACCAGAATTTGATGCCACAGGGCCGATCATTTTGTTTTGTACAGCCTATTAAGGGGCTCATTTTTGGGAGAGGTTAGCTCTCAGCCTCTGAGGAGCCATCAGCTCTCTGTAGTTCCTTATGCAGAGGACTGATCTTTGAGGTTACTGCTTCCCATGCTAACATGCCTACTGTTACTGCCATTGTTCGGATCTTGTTTATGCAGCACTTGTATGAGAGACTGACAGCAGACTTCCTAGCATTCTGGCTCTTGCAATCTTTTCACCCTCTTCTGCGATGTTTCCTGAGCCATACATGCGGGCACAGTTGCTTCGATGTGCTCATGGGGGCTGCACTCCCCACAGTCCATTGATTTCTGCAGTGTGTCTGGCTGTGGTTTTCTGTGATGCTCTCTGTTGACTGTGAAGAGGAGCTTCCTTGATGAAGAGTGATAGCTAGACTTACCTGAGAGCACAAGGATGAGATTTAGAATGTAGTTAGGAATGATGCTGCTCTAGCAAAGGAATGGCAGTAGTTGCTCTTCTAAGATCCATGACCTCACCAACCCTGGAAGGTTGTCTAGAATTCTAGAACCAGGCTGGTTTCCCTCCTGTTGAGTGGACCTTAAGCCCACTTGCTTGTCACTGCCACTTACTGCCTCTTTAGGATTATCCTGCCATTCTTGCAATTGCCATGGTTCATAGGCATCACTGCAGGGAAGGGCTACAGTAATTGCTTCCCTTCTTTGGTAGCTTGCACAGTGTTTTCTAGTACCATGGAAGCAGGACTTCAGGAAAGAGGCTTTCAGGTTAGATGCAGCTATAATCTAAGTTGTTTGTCCTAAGTGTATGGCATCTTCAACAATAGGGCTTTCCTTTCGTCCCTGAGAGGCGACTACAGCCAACAAAGTCTTCCCGTCCTCCCTGAGAGGTCACCATGGCCAGCAGCCAGTCTACATTGCTTTGAGTGTCACTTGGACTATCCTGATCAATCATTCAAAGAGAGCTCTCGTGTGCTTGGCTCTGGGTTTTGTTAGTCTATTGTTCTTACGAACTGACAACCCAAGTGGCATGACTCCCTTTAAGGTGTGTGTGTATGTGTGTGTGTGTGTGTGTGTGTGTGTGTGTTATTTTAGGTTAACTTGTTTTATTTAATGATTTTTCTTGTGCACAGTGTGAATTTTGTCCCTGAGAAATCTAGATCCTGATGGTTGTCTTTTTTTAGAACATCTTTTTCTCCTTTAGTACAGATGCACAGATGATGAAATGGTTCACCTTGACTGCTTGAACTACCTAGACTGAATTGAATTTAATCAATGCTAATTCAATCCATTGATTTAATGGATCTTTGGAGGCACTCTGGTTTATTTTATGATGGAACTGAAGAATATTAAGGACATTTCTAAACCTTGAACATAAAAGACACAAAGATATGAACTCCTATGGACTGCATTTAGACTATTATGGTAATGTTTTCCAAGTATTAAAGCCCAGTAATTAATATACTGACCACTGGAGAAGAGAAAGGAATGGTGAGCATCTCAGTGCTATTCTTCTTCCTTTTCCTGATACAGATGATGTTTAGGAGGAAACACTATAAACAGCAAGGCCTCTCTTGAACAAGAACTCATCAGAGGCTTAGACTTACATGTGCTGAAAGAAGAATTACACATTCCTTCTTGAAAGCCTATCTTCTAGTGTGGTCTTCTCATGCAACAGATTTTAAATCTGCAATGCATCTTATATTAATTCCCATGTGAACAAACCAGATAATTATATTTAAAATGTACTGTAATTGAGAAAAATGAGACAGTGGAGTAATAGAGGGAGGTATAAGAGAGGGTTTTTCTAAAACAGTGGCTCAGGCTTCAGGGAATAAAATCTGCCTTAGAAATGATTCTTACGCTCTACACAGAGTCTAATGGCTTTAGGTGCGTCTTCTCGCAGATGCATGCTGCTGTTATTCCCTTGCATCTGGTGATCTGGACATAAATGGCTTTCTGAGAATTGGCTACTTAGGCTTCCCCTAGAAACAGATTAACTCTTTAAAGTGCTGATGCAAAAACACAACACTTGCATCAAAGGGTTTAAGAGATTATTTATTCTGCAGCCAATTATGAGTGAGCATAGCCAGAAAGACAGATTGAATTACGCCAAATTTCAAGCTCCAATTTGTTAACAGTTCTATGGAGATTTTAGGGTAACAGAACAAAGAAAGTAATAAATATTGTTTTTTCAAATACATTGGAAAAACATTAAGTAGTTTGACTTGAAAAAAGTGGGAGTAGGGGAGCCCTCAGATAAACACCTCATTACTACCTGATGGTATTCTTAGTACTTTGGTTGGTGGAAACTAGAGGTTTGGGTCTTTCGTTTTTAAGCTAATAGAATACAAAAGATTTTTATCTATTAGTCACAGCATGTTAAGTCTGACATAGAGGTGGGCAAGGAAGTGGTTATTTGTGGGGCTAGATAACCCAAAGTAAATTAAAACTGCACATGAAACTTGTAATTTCAGCCTATATAATTATTGACATTTTAACCAGGTAATTAGCTTTGCAGGCTAACCTAATCAGATGCAATTCTTCAAATAAGGGTCTATCTTCCCAGGTATGTCAAGTTGACGTTAAGATGACCCATCACAGAAAATATCAAGTTTAGCAAGGTAGTGCTTCATGTCACAAGCTCATCAGAGGTTTTGTTTATGCAATCACAGAGTCTCTGCTTTAAAGTGTTCCTTGGATAAGTTCCAGATTCCAGAATAAGTATATAATTCTCTCCAGTCTCTCTCTGTTAGATCTATATAGAGAACTCTCCACTGTCCACTCTGTCTTAGTGACTTTTCTGCTTTTGTTATAAGATCTCATGATTATTAAAGCAGTTTAGAAAGGAAGAATTTATTTGGTTTCCCAGTTTGAAGTTATAGTCAGTCCATCATCACTGCAGGAAGTTTTACCAGTAGGAGCTTGGGGAAGCTTGTCACAGTGCATCCAGACTGTGGCGTCAAGAAGCCGGTAGTGGTTCACACTTGTGCTCAGCTCACTTTCTCCTTTCTGTACAGTCCAGGATCGTAGTCCAGGAAATGATGCCACCAACAGTGGGCAGGTCTGTCCACCTTAACTAATCCAGCCGAGATAATCTGACACTGGTATGTACAGAGGCACGCCTGCTAAGTAATTCTTGATCTTGCCAAGTTGAGATTAACCATCACATTGCCCTTCCCAAATCTTTCTGAGGAAAGAAAGCATTCACTAATCTGCTAGAAGAATTCTACCAACTTACAGAAATAATAAAAAGCTACAGCAAGAAAACTGCAAGCACAACTGTAAATACAGGAAGTAGGCCAACTGTAAAATCTGAATTAGAACACATGACTCCTATTTACCTCTATATTTATTGATCCTTCTAAACAGCACCCTACATCTAAGGACAACTTGTTTTGCCCTTCTAGGTTACAGATTTCTTACCTAAGAAAATACAATCACACCAACTACTTCACAGGAATGTTTTGAGCGAGTGTGTGCTACACTTCAATTTCTGTGTACATCCTCGCTTTTTCTTCCTTCCATTCTGTCCCCTGTATCTATTATATTTTGTGAATATTATTTATTTATGTCTCTAACCTCATGGTAAGTTCTTTTACAAAAAATCACTATTTATTTGATGCTCTGTTATTGCCTCACACCTAGCTGTTATGTGACTTCTCCTGGGAACATGTAAACTGATGTTACCCTAGATAGAAAATGATTCCTCTTAAGTCTAGGGAACCAGTGAGCTTCCTGCAGTTATGCACAGGATGATGGGTTCCCCACAGGCAGATAGAGACACAAAGGCAAATGCACAGGATGATGGGCTACCTGCAAGCAGTTGGAGGAGTTATGCACAGGATGATGGCTTACCTGCAGGCAGATGAAGGAATTATGTACAGGATGATCGGTTACCTGCAAGCAGATGGAGCCTCAAAGGCAAATGCATCATTGAAAACCCCTCAGCATGGCTGACAGCTCAGCAAAGTAGTTCCCTGGAGCTCTATGCACAACTTGCAATGTCCATCTCATTGGCTAGTCTCCTCTCTGAGGCAACTGTTCTTGCTCTCATAACTTTGGGGTTTTACGGATCTCATTCTCCTTGATAACTTCCTAGGACTTTTGAGACTGTGTTTATTTTTATATTCTTAAAGAACCTCTCTCCATGAGGGAATATTTGAATTTGGAGGTTAGTTGTCACAGAACACCAGTAGAGTTGCCCAGCAAATCCTTTTTAAATAAATGAAATGTTAAAATGCTTTAACAAAAGGGTACACAGGACACAGACTTTCAGGTCACAAATCTGCAGTTGTCAAGTAACTCTCCTCTAGGGAAGGAGTCACAGGGAGCAATTTTTATGGTTATGGAAAGTTTTTGTTTGTGATGATGAAAAAGTTCTGGAAAAGGATAGATTTACGTTCTCACAACTTCATGAACGCACTTAGTGCTACAGAATTTTACACTTAAAAATTGTCCCAAAGGTTTAGCTCTTTGGTAGACCATTTCTCTAGCATGTACAAAGATCAGGGTTTGATCTCAATTGTGGCAATAAAAGGTTAAAATGACAAGCTTTATGGTTTATTAAATTTACTAAATTATTTTTTAAAAACCAATCCTCCTGACCAGCTGCATCCATAGAAAAAAAATATTTTTACCAATATAGGAAAAAGAATGAAGTCTGTTTAAAACTACCTAGACATTTGATTCCATCCTACAAGTCACTCTCCTCTTTTCCCCTCCCCAATAGTGAGCAGGTAGTGATGGGGGATGGGGGCCAGGGGTGNGGGAGGGTAGAATAAGTCTCTGCCCAGATCCAAATCCAATTATAAGAAGTTCCAAGTGTTAAATATATACTACACATACACACACACATATACACATGTGCATACTCATTCTTTTGAGAAAATATTTGGTTAATCTTTACAAATGTTTGTGGATGCTGCAGTTTCCTCTTAGAACGTTATGCAGTTTTGTACATCATGCATTTTATAGTGAATTTAAAGGCTGTATCATAGATATAACAACTTATTCAATTAATCTCATGGTTTTGAGATTTAGAGGTCTGTTGTTGATGGTTCCATTCCAGGCAGGGGTATCAGCAAGGACCATGGAGACAAAATTCCTCTTGTGCAAATTGGATCGATTTCTGGAGGGGAAAAAAAAAAGATTGACAATGGACACCTCCGTGAGAGAATACTCATTACAGTGAGCCTGAGTTACAAAAGGGCTCTATTTGCAAATTAGAGGGCCAACTCTCACAGCAGCTGGATTATCCCTAAAATGTACACAGGCTACTTGAGTTACTGAAAACCTGCCCTACCCTCCAAATCCAAACTCTCTCTGCCGCCCTTTTCGGCTGCTTCTTGCCCCCATAGAATCAGTGACAGCATTGCCCATTGGTCCCTAACAGCTAGCCAGAGACTGGTCTTGAATACGCCTTCCTCTATTGTAAGGTAGCAGTGAGGTTACTTACGTTTAGAATGTATGAATTGGTCAGGCAGGCTTCAAGGGTATGACCTTGGCCAGGTTTCTAGCTGGGGTGAGCAGCCAGGCTCTGGAGGCTCCACTTCTTCTGTCAAGCTCAGTTTCCTCCTGCCTTCCTATTTGTTGACAAGAAGACTAGACATCATGAAATAAAGATGCAATCTTGAACATTTAACTAAACAAAATTTCTTGTAGTCAATAGTTAAAAAACATAGGTAGTGTTTTATTCCCATCTAGTGGTCAAAATTGGAATTTGCAATTGACATTTCCCTCAAACGTTAAATTATTTGTGGCCTAGATAAAGAAAAATCCAGACTGACTAACAAGAGTAAATATGAAAAAGCTGGATTTAGGGGCCATTTCAGAATCCTTCCAGGTGATCCATTAAACTGAGTTTCCAAATCGAATCACAAGATTGGAACATGGTTCTGCTCATATGAGGCCAGTTATTATAATGTTAATATTTATTATATACTGTATATCAGACCATATTCTGGATGCTTTTATTACTATACATTTAATCTTTATAAAAACTTTTTGAAGCAAGTTCTTTCATGCCGAAATTCTGAAGATAACAATTTGTTCCAAGGTCAGTGAAGTATTTATTAGCAAACCCAGCAGTGTGGTTTCAGAACCAGATACTCCAGTCTGCTCTACATGGGGCAAACATGTACAGCATATATGCGCTTGAGTCTGAAATCTAAAATGCTCCACAATGATCCAGTGCTCACTAGTGTTTTATTTAATTGACCTTCAAACTTTAGGAAAAGATGGACTTCAGGAATGGAAGCTGATGAGGAAGTTTCTTAGAGGGATTTCAGAGCCAGCGAGAGCTTAATTTAAAAGGCAGTGGGGAGTGGACAAGCCTGGGGAGAAACACAGCCGCCAAATGAAGGGTCACCAAGATCAAGTGGAGGCAGTCAGTCATTTGGAATGGAGGCTGGAGAGTGCAGGGGGACAGGGGAAGAGGGCATGTGGGACGGGAGGAACATTACGAGCCTTGCTCCTGAGCATCCTGATACTGCATTAGAGCTAGAACTTTAGCCAAGTGGTTTCAGAGACCTCCTGACAATTTGAAGTTTGACATCTCTTCCTTTCATAATTTATCAAAAGCAAGATATGTCCAATGTGGAAAAAATTGAAACCAAGAAAAGCATGAAGCTAAAAGGATATCTGAAACTATGTTCTTGTTGCTATTTGGTATAGAGTTTCCTACCTTTATACCAAACACACAGACATTTCCACTCCAAATAAACTTATACTTTATAAAATAATTATGTTTTATGATGTCTGGTTGATGCCTTTTATTATAGTACATGTCTATTGTAAATAAAGCATAAATACCAAAAAAAGCCTGAAATTATAAGCAGCTATAAACTCCTATTAGTAAGAATTATTTTACTCTTTGTATATAAACATATTCATTTATATATACATATGTACATACATATATATACACATCCTTTTGAAACTTACAGTAATTTAATTAAAAATCTCAGAAGACTACTCAAACTCTTTTGGATGTTGCAGTCTTATTTTTAATATATTATGAAAAATACATTTCATACAAAAGTTTAATGCCGTATTATATACAAAATCATTATTCAATTAATTTCATACTTTTAAAATGTCTTTTCACGTCTACTGAAAATCAATTAGCCATTTATTTAGTGCTCTTTTGTTCAATGTTGCAGTCTTTCTTGACCTATTTGCCTATCTTATTTACAATGTAGCAATTTTGAGCAATGTAGCTCTATGGACAGATCATAGTCAAATTGTAGCAAACAGTCCAATAGTAAAATTAGAGAACTATTCTTTTTCAGAAATACCATGACTATCATGTCCTTTGAATCAGTACATGAACTTGAGAACAGCTGTCAGTATCTAAATATGTATTCTAACTATAAATAAAACTGGGGAAGAATCAGTATCTTATCCATTTTTATCCATAAATATGCTGTTATCTCTGTTTAGGATTTCTTCTTTTCCCCACGTTTTACAGTTTATGATTTGCACATTTTCTCATATTTGTCCTAAAGCAGCTCATATTTTACACTATCGCGACTGAGGATGTTGTGCTAATTGACATTTCAATTGTATATTACTAGTATATACACTCCAGTTGCATTTTAATTAATTTTTTATCACTTCCTGGACCTAGCAGACATTTGCAGATCTCACGGGTTCGTTTGTTTATTTTAACAAAGATGTCCATTTCACCTGTAAAGACAGTTTCATTTCTTTGTCCTCAGTTTGGCTGTCTCTTCTTTCCTTGACTGATTGCGCTGGCCAACATCCAGCACACTGCTGAGCAGAGCTCACTGCCATCTCCCGGCTATGTGGACTCTCCCTCTGAAACTGTTACTCACAAAAATCTCTGTCTTCCATAACTTGCCTGGGCCATGGTATTTTGCCCCTGTAGCAAAAAAGTCACTAATACAGAAGTTAAAATGGTAACCAGAGGAAGTTTGACTTTTTGTTTTATTTTGTTTTGTTTCCTATTTTGCTGAAAATATCCTCATTTTAAAAAAGAAAAGATATTTGACCAATTACATTGTTTCATCCAAATAAACAAGCAGAAATGTTGAATTCCTTAGGAGATGGAAAGTACCAAGATGGCACACGTCTTGAATCCCAGCTTTTGGAAGACAGAGGCCAGCAGATCTCTGTGAGTTTGAGGACAACCTAGTGTACAGAGTGAGTTCTAGGACAGCCAGGGCTACACAGAGAAACCCTATCTCGAAAAGAACCAAGACTAACAAAACAAACAAACAAACAAAAAGTACTGAGCTTATTTAAAAAGAAATAATTTCAGAACTGCTATATCTGTTTAAATCATTGACTTTGGAGTTTGAATCTCCATCATCACCAATTTAGCTTTCAGATGACTTTGCTCATGAATTCTGTCAAGAGTTTAGAAGAGAAATAATGTATCAAACTCTTCTAGGAAAATGAACACATTTCAACTCATTTTAGAGACTAGTGTCTTGTAATGCTAAAACCAGAAAAAGTACATAAAGAAAATTCCTAACAAATACTGCTCATGAGCATAGGCCCAACTCTTATCAAATCAAGTGTGACAATATGTCCAAAAGATCAGAAATTAGGACCAAGGGTATTTTTTGCAGAAATTCAAGGCTAGTTTAAGGATTGGGAATCAAACAATATCATCACTATGCCAACAGAATGAAAGTGAAAGTATGATCATCTCAACAGATGAAGAATAAGCATTAAGAAATGTTCAACATCTGATACCAGTAGACAGACCCAGCAAAGGAAGGATAGAACGTGCCTGCCAATCTGATAATGGGCAACTATAGAGACTGTACCACTATATCATGCTTAATGATGAAACATGAGTGAGATGAGGGAGCACGCAGAAACAGCGCGCTTGTGCACATGCGCGCACACACATAAACACGTGCACACAGGTGTACACACACAGATGAATATTTAATATGCCCAGTTTCCTTTGTGGTTTGTGTTTTTGTGATTACACCCAGACATGTTTATTTGCTAAATTTTTGAAGTTTTGGGGGATTTCTAGATAATTTATATCTTAACTGCTTTCTAATGTAAATCCACTGTGGTCTGAGATTTTGTGTGTCTTCTCTACTTTATATTGATTGTAAACATAGATTGTCTCATATTGCTCACTAGACTGTATCTAAATTTTGTGCTGCTGCAAGCAGTTCTTGGATATACAATACATCTGGAGTCTCCGATCTGTCTCTTCACTATTTTCTTAAAATCCCTGAAACAGTAGTTTTGAATGCTTTGTACAAAATTATGTGGGTTGCTTTTTGTTTATGTTCAATCTCTTAGAAGCATGTTCTACAAATTTCTATTCTACTGAGACACAAGGTTATTTATAGCTCTCTTATACATTTAGACATCTCAGCTTTCTCTAATTTGGAACACATTTCCATAATGCTTGGCTACATCCCATGTGGATGTTTAGTTTATGTAACAGGATTGGCCTCATGAACACAGTAAATTAGGAAAATGAGATTAGTATATAGAGCTGACTGAGAAGTACTGGGTGGCAGTGAGGAAAATCCATTAGAGACTATTATGATTATAATATAATAATACTTCCATTCTGAGTTTGTAGAATGTCAGACAAAGAGAGATGTCAGAGAGGACATTAGAAATACCAAAACAAAAGACTTGCACTCACCTACTAATTAGGTGGAGTTTAAAATCAATAGTTCTAACCCAGAAGCATTTTGGATAAAACAATGTCTTCATTCTTATCTTTAAAATATCCCTTCTTAATATCTGCACTTACTTACCAAGCAAGTAGTGGTTTTGGTTACTCAGGAGGAGGAATTTTAATAGAGTGTAGAAAGAAATTAGAAGGAATATTTCTAAGTTAATGATATCTAAAGAAGAACATGACTTATAAAACTTATTACTTTTTAAGAAATTCTTTTAATTCAAAATGTTTTGCCCTTTTGAATTACATACCTAGCATATGAAGACATGGAGAAACTGGGATCTACCCCCAGCATTTTATACTTTTCTCCATGGTTCTCTGCAAAGTTTGTTCCTACTGCAGTGTTTAAAAGTAAAACTCTTTTAATGACTTAATGAGTCACAGAGAGAATTCACTGGGTCTTCCCCTCAGTACCCTGTCTGGGGTGTCTTGCCAGGGCCTGGTTCGAGGCCAGAGCTTGCTGCTGAGTCCAGGGAATGGTTGAGCACATCTCCTCCTTGTACTTCTCTTTCCTACAACTTTCACCTGACACCTTCTCAGTGCTAAGAACTATGAGCGTGTTGTTTTGGTTCACACCTGTAACCACAATATTTACACATCTAAAGCAGGAGCAGAAAGATTGCCCTGAGTTTGAGGTCAGTCCCAGCTACACCAAGAACCTGAAAAAAAAACTATATGATATACTCATTATTATACACATTTGTATCATTTACCTCCTATCTTAGCAGCTTATTTTGTCTTGTTTTTTTTTTCAAAATTCTCAAAGCAAACTATATCCTCTATATTAAACTCTCTGCAAAGCGTTTGTATGAAAGTCTTCAACCTAAGCCAGGAGGTGGTGGCATATGCCTTTAACCCCAGCACTCAGAAGGCAGAGGCAGGCGGATCTCTGTGAGTTCTAGGCCAGCCCAGTCTATAAGAGCTAGTTCCAGGGCAGGCTTCAAGGCTACAGAGAAACCATGTCTCAAAAAACAAAACAAAACAAAAAACAAGAAAAAGGTCTTCATCCTAGCATTGAGGTAGATAACAGAACAACCACTGAAACAACTGTTTCCAACTTATTAGAGCAAGCCCCAAATTTCCATACAATACCTAAGAAAATACAAAGTGCACTGTGTGTCTTCTTACAGACTTTAAGAACTTTCTAGCAGGTCAGCCGTAAAACTGCTTCAATGATAAAATCAGCTCTATGGGAGTATCTTAGTCCATTATCAGTGTTGCTATAGCAGGACAATTGAACATGGATAAGTTATAAACAATTAAAAAAACCAATTGTTTGGAAATTGGTAACCCCAAGATCAATGCTCAGGAGGTTTAGCCCCCTAATGGTACTTTGCTGCTGTCTTTTCTGTAGAAACACTGTATGGCTAGAAGGTGAAGGGATCAATTCCTGTTACTGAGACACTTTCTCTCTCTCTCTTTTGTTTGTTTTTGTTTTCTGAGTTTTTTGTTTGCTTGTTTGTTGTTTTTCGAGACAAGGTTTCTCTGTAGCTTTGGAGCCTGTCCTGGAACTCGCTCTGTAGAGTGGGCTCAAACTCATAGAGATCTGCCTGTCTCTCTCTGTCTCCAGAGTGCTGGGATTCATGCGACCCCACCGCCCGGCTCACTTCTTCCGTTAGGCATCTAAACCCATATGTGAAAAGAGGATCCCTAATGACCTGCTTACCCCTCATAGGCCTCGCTCTCACTACCATCACATCGGTAAAACCTAGACTTTGAAATGAACACATCCAAACCAGGGCAGGAATGATGAAGCAATGATTTTAAAGTTATTTGCTTACAGACTGCCTTATTGATTGATTAATTGCACCCCAATCTTTATGATCTACAGGTGTTTAAATCCCTCACATATTTGATGTCACATGCATGTAATACTGGCAATACTCTCCAACTAAATCCTGCCTGGAGCTGTCAAGGGTTTCCTCCTCTGCTTCAGTGATCACTAGTCAGCTCTCTTCAGTGAAGACATTTTTATCATGTCTTCTAAATTTCTCAGTGTGCTGGCAGTCCAAAGCTCTCTTGGTGAAGTACATTGCATGTTAAGGCCAAATAAATATCCGAGTTTACATCATCTTACTAAATACTCGGACCTGGTGAGCTGGGAAATCAACTTACCCTCTGGGTAGTGCTGTTGTGAGTTCTGCCTGCAGGTTCTTGGACCTCTCAAAGCTTGAAGTCACAATGGTGGGAGTATTTGACACAGATTAGGTCAAGTACTACCAATGAGCTCCCTTCCCCCAGAGCTGAAACTTCAGCTCACTATTGTCTCAGAGTCTCATCCGTAAAAGTAGCATCAGGAACTGGAGAGATGGCTCAGCAGTTAAGAGCACTTGCTGCTCTTACAAAGGACCAGGGTTCAATTCCCAGCACCCATCTCAAGTGGCTCACAACTACCTGTTACTGCAGACCAAGGTATCACTCACTTCTGCCCTCCGTGGGCACCCACATACATGTTGCATAGTGACACACACATATAAATAAATAAAAATAAACTATATTTAAAAAATATAATATATAAAATATAAAAGTAAAATTTATAAAAAGGAGTTAGCATTTATTAAAAAGCCATTATAATCTCCACATGTAGTATGCATAGTTAATTCCAGAAAATAGAACCTCAGCTATTTTAAATAGAAAATGAATTTTCTATGGGGTCTCAAACACTTTACAGAATTATCAGGAAGGCTGATAGTGGTGATACTTTGTGTTATAACAAAGCTTGCCTCAGGATCAGAGTACGGAACAAGCTACTAGATAGCCATAGAGGCCAGACAGTGGTGGCACACACCTTTAATCCAAGCACTCAGGAGGCTGTGAGTTCAAGGCCACCCTGAGCTATACAAGATTGATCCAGTCCCAAAGAGAAACAATCAGGTGGTGGTGTATCACACCATTAATCCCAGTACTTGGGAGTCACACAACCTTAATATCAACACTAGGTATGTGGAGACAGGAAGGGATATTCCTGGGCAAAGAGTAGCATATAAGGCAGGAGGAGCCAGGAGCTCATGGCATTCAAGTCTGATGACTTGTAGAGACAGGATACCCCATTCAGTCTGAGGATTTCATACATGTAAGAACTAGTGGCTGGCTGCTCTGCTTAGCTGATTTTTCATCTTTCAATCACTGATATGTGACTCTGGGTTTTTATCATTAAGACTAATTAGAATTTGAGCTACAGCTGATGATACAAGTTATAGATTGAGCTTTCCAAAACGAATATGAGCCACATCATACACTTGGAGATACCATGGGATTTAATGCCTCTCCTATGTTTAGGGACCTTTTGGTCTTCAATTGGAAAGCTGTGGTTGCCAGTTTAGAATTGTCTTGCTTCTACCATGATCAGAAGTGTGTTTTGGATCAAAAGCAACTAGAAAAAAAAAAAAACAAAAAACAGGGACCCTCCCCACACACACATTGCCTCTGCTTATCCCTTGCCTTACAAATATTTCAAGAGATCATCTGATTGGCAGAAACACAGCTATATGGAAAAGTTTGAAAATGGTCTCAATTTGAAGGGTTCTTGTGTCCAAATAAAAACCATACGTTCTGTTGGTATAAATGAGAATAACTGAGAACAGATACTAGAAAAACTGTTATAAACTGCCCATTCCCAGACTTGATTTTCACCTTTTTCCTAGATACTAAATCAGGTTATATTCAAGAAAAAATGACCTTAGAGTCCTGTCTAGAGACTGAATACAACTCAGGATCTCAGGCCTCTCTGTAAGAGAAAGTTATCTTCATTATGTTCTATGTGGACACCTGTTGGCAGAGGATCCAGACAAATAGGTGAGTTCCCTCTCTCTCCCTCTGTCTCCCCAACACACTCTTCAGTGGCAGAACAAAACATAGACATGTAAAACAAGAATCAAAATTTTCCTTAACAAGTGCCAAAGACCACTTAACAAAAACCTGAGTTGGTGGTCACGGTTTTCCAAGAGACTCCCAAAACATGCCTATTGTTATTGCCCTTGGATGGCCCTAGGGGAGGAAGGCAAGCGTCTATTGCTAGGGACACCTTGTGCTTCAGACACTGGACCCAGAGGCCCCTGAACTGGAACTGACCTGAATGCCTCCTCTCTGAGGACTCCCTTTCATGTAACCAAAAGGCACCATGCAAGCTTCAAAAGAGAGAAGCAACCAACAGTTCTCTCCAGGTAAGATACATACGAACCATGATAATGACCAGCATGGCTTAATAATCCAAAGAGTGAAAGTGAATCCAAAATCCTGGTGGTAACTATCTCTTTAATTGGACTGCAGACCTGCCTAATAAGAAAGAAATCTTGCCTAGTACTGGAAACCTAGCCAGCTGCTCAGGTCTAGTGAAATGGGTCTTGGAGGAGAACCTACAACCACTACTTTACTAAACCAGTGTAATCCCTAACTATATTTTAAACATTTGTCTTTGTACCCACAGAGTAGGGTACCTCATCCCACATCAAGAGAACTTCTCCTCTTATGTAGCAGACAAAAAACATTGCCAATCAAAATGCAGAGTTGTGGAGCCCAGTCCCAAAGGATACATCAAAAAACACTCTTGTACCTGGGGCTCAAGAAACAATGCAGGAGAGGGTGCAGAGAGACTATGAGAGCCAGAGGATTAATCTGTTAGTTAGTTTCATCTACTAGCAATGTCAGAAGCCACACCCATAAAGTCTGGTCAACGTGCCAGCCTAAACACAAACTGAACAAGAACAGCAAAAATAGACATACCAAAACGGAAGGGAAAAGCCCATGATACTTCTGCCTTGCATGAAGAACTATAGGAACTGAGAGGAGAAGAAATGGTTTTCCCCCAGGAAGAGCACACCAAATGGTTATCCAGTTTAAGATGGTTAGCCCTGAAAACACACATAAGTAACACTATGCAGACTGGGGAAATTATATTTAAGAATATACATGAATGTAACAACATCAATGAAAAAGGTTATATAATTTGAAATAGAGCAAGGAGGGATATCTTGGAGGGTTTGAAGGGAGAAGGGGAGGAGGACATGATACAATTATAATCTCTAAAACAAAGTTTAAAACAAAAAAGCTCTCAACCTGAAAAAAAAAAACAGCTGTGCTGGGCAGAAATAGTGAAGATTACTGTCTGCACATTGGAGTACTGCAGGTTTTCATATTGTCTCATTCCACAGCCCATCAATCCCTTTTCATCCATCACTGGATTTACTGTTTGGGAAGTTAGAGGTCTGTAATACAACTTGAAACATAGGCTGGTAATGCCTCCAATAGGTCTTTTATTATTCAAAATTGTTTTAGCTATCGTGTGTGTGTGTGTGTTTCCATACAATGTTTAAAGTGATCTTTTTTTTCAATTTCTGTAAGAAGTTCTGTTGGAATTTTGGGCAGCTTGCATTGAATCTATAGTTTGCTTTTGGTAGGATGGTCATTTTCACATTATTAATCCTCCTGATCCATCTGTGATTATGGAAAATCTTTCCATGTTCTGGTATCTTCTTCAATGTCTTCCTTCAGTGTCTTGAAGTTTTTATTACACAAGTCTTTCACTTGCTTGTTTACAGCTATCCCAAGAGTTTTGTGAAGCTGTTGTGGAAGTTCTTACTTCCCTAATTTCCTTCTTCATATGGTTTGTCATTTGTATACAAGGAAGCTACTGATTTTTGTGCATTAACTTTGTTTCCTGATACTTTGCTGAACATGTTTACAGCTATAGAAGTTTCCTGATGGAATTTTTATAAACTTTTATGTATAAAATTATATCATCCATAAATAAAGGTACTTTGATTCTTCTTTTCCTGTTTGTATTCCCCTTGATCCCCTTCAGCTGTCTTATTGCTTCAGCTAAGACTTCATGTACTACATTGATTAGGTATGGTGTCCTAGTTAGGGTTTTCATTGCTTTGAATAGACACCATGACAACGGTAACTCTTATAAAGGAAAATATTTAATTGTGTGACTTATAGTTCAGAGAGTCAGTCCATTGTCATTATGGTGGGACATGGCAGTGTGCAGGCAGACATGGTGATGGAGTAGCTGAGAGAGTTCTACATCTTGCACAGGCAACAGGAAGTGATCTGTCTCACTGGGTGTGGCTTGAGCATATATGAGACCTCAAAGATCACCTCTACAGTGACACACTTCCTCCAACAAGATCACACCTACTGCAACAAGGCCACACCTGATAGTGCCACTTCCTTTGGGGGCCATTTTCTTTTAGGTTTGTTTTTGTTTTTGTTTTGGTTTTTTTGGTTTTTTGAGTCAGGGTTTCTCTGTAGCTTTAGCACTTGTTCTGGACCTCATTTGTAGATCAGGCTGGCTTTGAACTCACAGAGATCTGCCTATCTCTGACTTCTGAATGCTGGGGTTAAAGATGTGTGCCACTACCACCCGGCATCATTTTCTTTCAAACTATCACATATGGAGAGAGTGGACAAGTTTGTCTTGTTTCTGATTTTCATGGAAATGCTTTGAGTTTCACTCAATTTAGGTTAATGCTGGCAATAGGCTTGCTGTAAGTTGTTTTTACTATGTTAACACAGGCCCCTTCTCTCTCTAGGACTTTCATTATGAAGGAATGTTACATTTTGTTAAAGGTCACTTATACATCTTAAAATCATCATGTAGTTTTTGTCTTTTATTCTTTTTATGTGATGGATTATATTTATTAATTTACATATGTTGGACCACCTGTGCATCTCTGGGATGAACCCAACTTGACTGTGTGGATAATCTTTTTGATGTGCCTTTGAATTTGGTTTGGAATTAATTTATTGAGACTTTTTTTTTTAAATCTATGTTCATAAGGGATATTAGTCAAAAATTTTTATTTGTTGACTTTTTATGTGATTTGGATAACAGAATAATTGTGATGTTATAAAATAATTAGGAAATGTTTGTTCAGTTTCTCCTTTGAAGAGTAATTTAAGGAGTATTTGTGCTAATTCTTCCTAGGAGTTCTGGTAGAAACCTGTGCTGAATCCATCTGGTGCTGAGTTTGTTGCTGTTGTTGGGAGGTTATTTTAACTTCTGCTTCTGTACTCATAGGGCTTCTCTGTAAGAGCAGAACTTACAGAATGAATCTGTATATATAGAAAAGGAATTTATTAGAGTGCCTTACAGGCTTCTTATCCACCTAGCTCAACAATGTCTACCAATGGAAAGTCCAGGAATCCATTGTCATTCCGTCTGTGAGGGTGGATGTCTCAGCTGTCGGAATGCCTGAGTCCCCAAGGAGTAAGCTCTAATGCCAGAGAAAGAATGGCCTTGCCTGGGAGCAAGTGCAAGCAGGCAAAGAGCAAAAGCTTCCTTCTTTCACATAGGCTGCCAGCAGAAAGTGTGGCCATGAGTAAAGGTGAATCTTGCCACCTCAAATAATTTAGTTAAGGAAAAAGCCCTCACAGGTGTCCCCAGGCACTTCAGGTTTAGCTAGTCCAGATGCAGTAAGTTGACAACCAAGAATAGCCATCACAGCTTCTATTTAACTGGAAGGTATGCGTCTGTTTAAATTGGTTATTTCACTTCCATTTAATTTTGTCATATATGAAGAAACTCATTCATTACTTTTAGATTTTTTTGGTTGGGTGGAGTACATATTTTTAAAGTGCACCCTTATGAGTCTCTGAATTTCCTCCACATGATTGTAATATATCCCTTTTAAACTCGAACTTTAGCAGTATAGATGTTCCTATGGGCTAATTTTGCTAACAGTTTGTCAATCTTCTTTTCATTGATTTTCTGTTTTTGTTTGGTTTGGTTGGTTCTGTTTCACTGATTTCAGTCATTGGTTTCTTTCCTTCTACTCTTTTGAGATATTTCCTCTTGTTTCTCTAAAGATTTCAAGTGCATCATTAGTAGTTGATATGTGATCTCCAATGGTTTTTGTTTGTTTGGTGTGTGTGGGGGGTTGGGCACTTAGTTCTACAAACTTGCCTCTCAGAACAGCCTTCATTATGTTCCATAGGTTGAAATGGTAAAATATTTGCCAATGAGTCAAAAAGGGTTTCTTTTTTTCCAGAATCTTCTAGTTGCCCTTGCCACATGCTGCCTCACCCACTCAGGCTCATGATGTATGCAGTAGTATCTTTTAGGGAATACTCCTTTTCTATGTTTTAAATTAGGAATTTTCTAGACTTCAGTTTGAGAGAACAGAAGCTATTTTAGTTAGTTCAAACAGAAAGGAATTCAGTTACACTTCTGTTGAGGTGTAGAGAATCAGTTGGGGGAACCGACAAACACACAGTGAGTGTTTAGAGGGTGATACAGCAGAGTCTGACCCCTGATAAAAGTCTTCTTTTATTATAACAAATACAATACATGAGATAGTCAAATTATTAAAAAAGACATTTTCTTCAGCTTCTGGTTTTAGAAGTTTCAGTGCATAATCAGTTGGCTGCATTATTTTGGGCCTCTGTTGGCACAACAAGGTGGAAATGTGTGGTGGAGCAAACTGCTCACTTTATAGTTGAAATACAAAAGATAGAAAGGGGGAAGTGGCCAGGATCCCATTATCCCTTCAAAGGAATGCCTCCAAAGACCTAAGGACTACCCACTAGGCACTCCCTCTTGAAGTTTCTACCCTCCCTCAGAGGTGCCTCACTGGGGTCCAAGTTTGTAGCACATGAGCCACTGAGTTATGAACCAGAGAAGCGGTTTGGGGTCTGAAACTTATGGTAGATTTATGGGATGAATAAAAGCATGAATTCTAACTTGTACATCTGGTCAGGACAATCTAATCCTGGCTGTGTCTGACAGACTGGCAGATGTTTCTTATTATAGCCTATGACATGTTCAGCAAAGAGTCAAGGTTTCTTTTTCTATGAAAAATAGGTGAGGGAGAGATTGTCAAATGCAATCTGACATTTTGTGGGTGTAAAAAGGATTCTTTCTGGCATCGAGGTCCTTACTAGCTCACAGATCTGTGGAATCATAATACAAACACCCTTTGAAAGAAAGAGAGTGTGACATTAGAACTGCAAGATCAAACACACAAAAGAAGAACACCATCCCAAACACTTCGAGCTTTGGAATATTCTTGTGCAACAGCTTTCTCAGCTAGGATCTTTACAAATTAATTTCTGGTTATCAAAGTCCATCCTCTGAAGAAATCAACCCTGTAAGATTATGATCATGGCCAGTTGAATTTATTGATGCAGTTTTGTTATCATGTTTCTGTCCCCCAGGCTTCTTGATTCCCACAATCTAAGGACATACTAAGGCCCTCAGATGCGTATCAAACACAGTTTTATCACTTCAAAATTTTAAATCCTTAATCCAGACTAAGAAGTACATTTTAATTAAAGTTTAGGAAAATGTTGTATGTACAGGATCAGATGGCAATGCTTTCTTTGATTCTTGCAGGCTATGGAGCACGTATTGAAGCTGCTCAACCACAGTATTTCAGCAAAGAACTGTCTGAGACAGCACAGAGGTGAACGGGTGTCCCAGCACTGAAACAGCACAGAGGTGAACGGGTATGCCAACATCCCAGTAAACCTTATGTTCAACAAAGGTTTGGGCCTGATTTTTCTTCTGAGTCGCAGTTTGCTGACTCTGGTTTCAGGTAAGTGCATACAGTACTAATTAAAAACAATCATAGACACCTTGCTGCCTTTCTAAAATGTGAACTTTCAGCTGGTCCCTTTCTTTCTTTGCTTATAAAGTGTCCTCCTTTCCTTACGCTTTTGAGTCCGTCCTTGCTTCTGTGGGGTTCGCTTTTAATATCAGTCTTATTCTGACCATTCCCAAACACAACACAAAATGAAATTTCTTTAACTTCAAACCGATCTTCATAATAGTGGTAAGTTACTACCTTCTCCTCTCAGTTAGGTAAGAAGTGACCTTTGTGTTTTTATTTCAGCAGCAATTGTTGGCAGGTTTCACCAACAGGGTTCTGAAGCCCTGTAGGTTCCTTGAGCACCATTGAGCAAACATGGTCTTCCAAACTCAGTGGGAAATTTCAGTTAACCTTTGTCTAGATTTTTCTATCGCTGATCTGACAGACCATCAGCTCTTACACTGAGAGAGAATAGTACAGTCAGTAAAGGTATAAGAGGTCATACAACCTATGCCAACCATTAGCCTGTTATTCTTCAATATCGTACTAGCAAGAAGGGGACTATGATACGACCTACTTTGAACATGCCAAACATTCCTTAAATGCTATCTCCATTGGAGAGTATATAATGCATGGCTGCAATCTGATTTATATAACTTATAATGGCTATAATGCCATTTATCTGTATCAAAACACTGGAATAGGTTCACTTATATTTTGAATTTTTCTATTTATTTCTTTTGTTTTCACTATGGCTTCCTAATATCAATATTTTTGTACAGTATAGGATAGTTACTGTCTCGGCCATCAATTTTCTCAAAGCATATGTACTTTGTAAATCAATTGAAAATACAATCTGAAACAACAGTTACACACCACAAAATAATAACAAAAATAGAACAGAAGACTACATCATAGACACCTCAGTACTGAGCCGCAGGTTCTTAGCAGCTGTCTCATCCTCTGGCCTTCAAACTTCCCACACAAACCTTACTTCCTCTTCTGTTCTGGTGGTTGTCAAACAAAAGTCAGACTCACTTTTAATTCCTCATGTGGTATTATCCTGTGGAGCATGGGGAGTGGCTGACTTCATGGAAATCACATGTCTGAACTCCCACCCCACTGATGGTGATTTAGTAGGCTTTTAAAGGGCACCTTTCCAGAGTTTGAGATACATAGGAAACTTGGAGAACCTGCCCTGTACCCAGCCTCTCTCTCTCTCCCCCCTCTTCCGTTCCTCCTCTTTCTCTTTAAATAAAGTATCTTATTATGTTGCCCCAGCTGGCTTGGCCTCAAACTCATAGAAAACCACCTGTCTTTGCTCTTCCCACCACCGCCCACCTCTACCATTTTCACGGTGTTCATCTGTGCCACAAACCATGGCAGCTCATCTTCTGTAACACCTGTGTTACTCTCAGTACCATATGCGAGCTGGGTAAGGGTCTGGAGATTAAAAAAAAAACACACAAGAGACCTGGGTCATTCGAAAGAAGATCAGCTGGATGCAGAATGCCCTTTATTCAAACTTAGGAAAAACCTTAAATACCTAGCTGCTGCACAAT
>LOEQ01001148.1:197156-224826 GCA_001685075.1 Bramus lutescens | reverse complement strand
AGAGAGAGAGAGAGAGAGAGAGAGAGAGAGAGAGAGAGAGCTATCACGCATGTGAATGACAGAGAGTGATCACACATTTGAGTGTCCACATTTGTACATGCTCACATTATTGCGTTAATTTCTTCACAAGTAGTGATCATAGCAAAGATACTGTAGGAGAATCCTGTGCTGCCTTCTAAGAGCACAGGTTTATTCATTTTATTTTATTTATTTATTTATTTATTTTTTTGAGACAGGGTCTCACTGTATGACCCTCACTGGCCTAAAACTTGCTATGTAGACCAGGCTCACCTCAAACTCAGGGATCCATCTACCCCTATCTCCCTAGTGCTGAGATTAAAGTTGAGTTTCCTAATTTTGATGAGTGGTAGTACTGAGTTGTTCCCAGTGTACCTCTCCCTTTCTTGCTTATGAAAGTCTTCAGCGTCTTTCATTGTAAAATTTTGGTTAGGATTTAAAATCTCCAAGTCAGAAGAAAACACCACCCCTGTATTTAGGTTTCTAGGTTGAATGTAAATTTTCCAATTATATCAAATTAAAATCAAAGACCATAGCTAATAAAAACATTGCCTTAAATACTAGACAACGGTTTAGTCAAAGGGGCTTGTTACCTGTTTTTATTTACTTCTTACCATACTTGATTTTTTAAGTCAAATCATATTTGTGGATTTTTTTTATCTTCGAAGTTCAGAAAAGTTTGTACCCTTACATTCTGTATATGTACTGGGCCCATATAATTGACTGCATTAATTGGATTAGCCATCTCTAATTTTATTTTTATGTATCATCATCATGTTCTTACAATTGCACTGACATTTAGAAAAGAAATTATCCTTTTTGGAACTACTGTAGGAATTGTTATTCTTATACTAAAACATTTTGAGTGAATGTCAGTTCTTACTAGAGACTGATCTTGGTATGTGACTCTAGTGTCTGATGGTAAACCCATCTGACCTTCTGTCTTCCTAGAATTGCTGTGTGATGCGTTACACCACTGCTGGCCAACTTCTGAATATTATTTCCCCAAGAGAGTTTGTTGATTTCTCCTATACTGTGGGCTATGAAGAAGGACTTTTATCCTGTGGTAATTACCTAAAACTCTTGTTCTTTCTTTAAGTCTACTTCAGATATTTAAATTTTTATCCTGAGCCTTTCCATATAAAGTATATTTTTAATCCTCATTTATTCCAGGTTTTTTCTTAAATGCTAAATTATAGGCATTAAATGACAGATTAAATATAAATCTATGACAATATATGTTAGTTGAGAATATATGTTGTTTCATATTATCATGGGGGATTTTTTTTCATTTTTGTATTAATTAAACTTGTTCCTAGACAGTTTCACATGTGTACATAATGCACGCTGACTGCTCTTCCTCTCTCCCTATTATTACCTTGTCTACCCTAGATTTTTCCCTATATATCTTGTTCCCACATTCTATCTCCTCATTTTGTGTGGAGACTGGTAGACTCAGCAGTGGGCAGACAGCTGACAATGGCTCCTCCTTTCCCAGAGTCTGTCAGTGTTAACAGTAAGGAGTAGGGTCCCATGAGCTTCTCTTCCCTCAGTTGTTGACAGGCCAGTCTTATATGGCCCCCGTGAAGATGGCTCCAGTTGTGATTTCAAGACTGCAATAGTTGTATTGAGCTTAGAGGATAGCGTTTTGCAGCCTTTGACTCTTGGTTTTGCNCCCGGAATGTCTCCTGGGCCTTTCAGGTTAAATGTCATGTTTAAGGATGAGCCCTCAACCGTTTCTGATCACTTGTTATTCCCAGATACGTAATATCCTTTACTTAATGCATAGCAGAAATAGATAACGTGACTGATTGTGAGAAAGGGATCCAATAACTGATACTTCATTCCAGGCTTCTAGAAGCAGTTTCTTGGTATGCATATATGCACATACACATTTCCTTCTTTGAATTATGTTGTATTTTTTAATTAAATACTACACTGAAAGCCTCCGTAGGTAAATTAATACTTTATTATGTGTAGTATAAACTTGAGTTGTAAGTTGTCATCTGCTTGTTTATTTAACTAGTGAGTACTAAAGTTGGGGATGGCTATCCCTGTGGGGAATATTATGGTGCCACATAGTTTTGTTCTTGTTACTTTGAGGCCTGGCTGCTGCAGCTAAGATTTGTAGTTTCTAAGGAGTTTCTAAGATGATAGTATGTCATCTATTCTGAAGGGATTAGGATTTTGCCCATTACCTGTCAACCCTGTGCCAGAATTCTCTTTGGTAGTTATTCTCATTTTGCTGTGGTCACTCCTGGGGATTAGTTTTCATTAGTATGGATGAGAAGAAAACCATTTAAAATAGGAATCTGATAATATTTTTAATGAGATTTTTAGACAAATACTGGTTATTACTATTAATGATCTATGTCATTTTAAAATTGTCTTGTAGGGGTTAGTCTTGACTGGAGTGAAACGAGACCAGAATTTGTTCGTGGCTATAACCATCCCTGCGGCTGGTTTTGTGTTCCGCTTAAGGACAATCCAAGCCAGAGTCTTTTGACAGGCTATATTCAGACAGATCTGCGTGGCATGATCCCCCAGTCTGCAGTAGATACAGCAATGGCAAGCACGCTAACCAACTTCTATGGTGATTTGCGAAAAGCCTTACGGAAGGCTTAGTCTGTTCAACTCACAGAGCTGAGGTTTGCTGAGCCTGCTCTTCCCCTCAGCTGCATGACCTGTAAATGCCATCAACCCTGTCTGCCATGCAGCCCGTAGAAACCTTGGAGGTGTTTGGGATTCCACAGTATAATCTCATTTTATATTAAAAGTGAGTAACTATGTAAATAGGGCATTTACACATTTTTAAGCTTTTCTTTGCACTTGTTTGGTTGTGGAAGTGTGTCTAGGAATGGCAAGGATGAAACACCAAGATTTATATTCAGTGTTGTCATTCACAGAAGTAAAACAGCACCTTAGGAGGAAAATTTTGGCTGCTTAAAAATTACGAAGTGTGCAAGCACAATGCTATTCATGTTATTTGGGCACTTTTTGAACATTTTGTAAAATTGTAATGGTTCTTAATTTAACTGTTCTACTTTAGTCTTGGTATGTTATGTGAGTTTGCCAATAGTTTGGACAAAAGGAAAAAGTCTTCCATTGTCTGTAAAGACAAAGTTCATTGTTCATTGACTTGTACTATTTTATGTGTTAGAAAGCACAAACAACAAGGGAGTAGCCGTTCTTGTAACCATAGGCACAATTCAATACAGTTTAATTTTGATATCTCTTGTACAAAGCCTGTAAAACATACCCGTGTCTTTCTGTGCATTTATTCTGGGAGTGACTGAAAACAGCCAGGTCTACACTGGTGGCATCACATTGAGCAGTAGTTGACATAGGAAACAGCTAATGGTGTCCCTCATACCAGCAGGTCGTTGCTAAAAAGTGAAATTCAGTGACTGTTCTACACATATTTCAGTTTTTTAAAATATCACTGAATTTGCAGCTTCACATTGAGCAGTAGTTGACATAGGAAACAGCTAATGGTGTCCCTCATACCAGNCTAAAAAGTGAAATTCAGTGACTGTTCTACACATATTTCAGTTTTTTAAAATATCACTGAATTTGCAGCTTCACATTGAGCAGTAGTTGACATAGGAAACAGCTAATGGTGTCCCTCATACCAGCAGGTCGTTGCTAAAAAGTGAAATTCAGTGACTGTTCTACACATATTTCAGTTTTTTAAAATATAACTGAATTTGCAGCTTTATTCTGGAGCTGTGACAGATGTATCCTTAGATTCAGCCGGATGCTTAGATGTCCTGAACTATAAAGGGGCCTATCTTCAGAGAACATTCTTTCATGACTGTGACATTCCAAGTCATTGTTTGACTTTTGAGTGTCTACTTAGTTTACTTCTAAAATGGGAATTTGTGGTAACTCTGTGTCTACGCACTTGTATTTTTGTTTACGTGAGCACTCCCTGTGAAATGTCAGGTCCTTCTATGTTACCATCTCCACTCTCCATTGCTGTGGTTATATGCTGCCTTCCTTTTCCGTTTCCCATGTGTCGGTTGGTGGGTTGGTGGTAGTTTGCTTTTCATCTTTTGGCTAGTGTGGAGTAAAGTGGACTCTGGAAGTGATTGCAGACAGGCAAGCCACAGAAAGGCCCACCAGAGTATATGATGGTTCAGATGCCTGAAGGAATGGTTCAGGGGCATGGCTGGTCTGCTCCACAGCAGTCTTTCTTTGAGTGTGAAGTCAGTTTTCCCATTCATTTTGTCAGTCAAAAGGGAAATTGGTTTTATTCTTGTAACTGGTGATGAAGATACATATGGAGCAAAAAGGGGCAGCATCAGCATTTTTGGTGGATAATCTCATAGCTTTTAGGTTGAAATAATGGTTTCAAGACCTGCCAGAAGCAGTTACACAGGATCCTGTGTTTTGAGTTTATTAACCACTAAGATCCATGTCTAAATTGGTTGTAACTTTCAACTGTGAGATTTCTTTGGTACTTTTCTGCAATAAGGGAAAAATTGCAGTTAAGAGTGTCCAGTGGAGACTGTTAATTGTTAACTATGTCTTCTGTAACTTCATCTGTTTTTGTTGATGTAGAGCACAAGGTCCCATATATACCATTATTTTGCCCCTGATAAAATAACAACAGCTTGGGAAGACTTTGTAACAAGATTGTAAATGTGTCTGTCAGGGCGATCGTTTCCTGAGCGGGGGAGGGGGGCTCTAAGGATTACCACCGTTTGTCCAGTGTCACTCAGCTAGTGTTCCTTTTGTTCTCATCAACTTAGACCTCCAGTGAGTGACCAGGTAATTCACTTCAAGTAATAACCCCTTAGAAATGTTTTCGTTGCCATTTTGAGTTGCACAGTGGGTTCAGAAGTTATATCTGAATCCCCTGAACTTTCTGTGTATAAGGTAGAGTTTACATAGTATGCAGCTTACCTGTGGTAAATGTATGATTGCATACATTTGAAGATTTGTGCAGCCGTCAGCATAGTCCAGCTTTAGAGTATTTCTGTTGGCCAAAAGATCCCTTTGTCTGTATCTACTGTGTATTCTACTCTAGCCAGAGTTTAGAGTATCCCAGTTGCCAGCATAGGGAAGGAGATGAGAGAGATGACATTAGAGCTTGTTTGGTTTTGTTACTAAGAGTAGAGGGGTATGTGTGTGTGTTTGTGTTTAAACTCAGGAACGTTTATATATTTTAAGTGTGTTTATCTCAAGTATTTTAATATAAAAATGCTGTTAAGTGGGGAAGATACTAGCATATAGTTAGGTCTGCTGCTTCTATAGCTGTGTTATCACAGGAAAATAATGCAAGCCATATATGTAACTTAAATATCCTAGCAGAGGCTGGAGAGGTGTCAATAGTTAAAGAGCACCGCTGTTTTGCAGAAGTCCCAATTCTGTTCCCAGCACCAACATGGAGGCTTATAGTTGTCCATAACTCCAGTTCTGGAGTATCCGGTGCCATCTGGCCTCTGCAGGCACTAGGCATGCACAGAGTGCATATGTGTGTGTGTGGCCTAGGCATGCACAGAGTGCATGTGTGTGTGTGTGTATACACATATATATATGTATATATAAAAAACACTCATATACAGAAAAAATACACAGCTGAAATTAATTTTAGGTGTTTTCTTTAACTCACTATATCTAAAATATTTCAATAAACAACTAATGTTTTTAAAAAGTTATTGAGATACCTTATGGTCTCTATTAATTCTTTAAAGTAGGATGTGTGTTTTACTGCTGTAGACTAGTCATACTTCAAGCATTCATTAGCCACATGAGGCCTGTACCTATTATAATGAACAATTCTACAGTATGTGTATCATTTGTCTTGGTATAAGGTGAAGTGGACAATTCATGAATTGCTTTCTTAAACAGAAACCCTTTATAGCCCAGCCCTTTTAGTGCTTGCTGAATAAGACATGATTTCTTTAGAAATATAAATTACTGATTCCCAGTAAATTAAAAAAATTATTGCCTCAAAATTATTTTTGTTAAAAGTAACATTTGATAGGACAGTGAAGGACATGAAAGAATATAGCCTACCATATCACTGTGTCGTTTCCTGTAGCTCACAGCTTGCTAAGGAAAGACTTGCCATAATGTTAGCTTCAGTAGACACTGCTGTTTTAAAACAATAGTTTCATCTAAGTGACATCTTGGTAGGGAATACTGGTTTTTGTTGAAAATTCTTAATTATTCTTCAGTGATTAAAACAATACTCAGCAAAAATAACAGACTGGAGTGTTCTCAGTTCTTTGCTAAAAGCCACTGGAGTATTAGCATGTAAACATCAGGATCTCTTGCTTGCACACAGGGTGTATTTGAAATTGTTGTTTGCAGGTGTAAAACTTTAGTCCTAGCTAACAGGACGTTCCCCCTTCATCTTCCTTTCTTTTCTAGTCAAGATCACTTGACTATTACTTAGTGAATTAAACTAACGTCTTGAGGTAAGAAATGTCCCCAAGGTTCTAGAGAAGAGGAAACACCGCAATCTTTGCCCCTCATTGTCTCTTAGGCTGTTAAGAGCTGAGAATTCCCTTTGATGTGGATGGCAACTTACCTTTCTGAGAGCATAGTAGCATCTTTAGGATCAGACGCTAATTCCCTTTAGTTAAATGGATGTTGCAGTTTCTGAACCCAGTAGAGAAGGTAACAGAGCCAGAGACGCTAATGGAAATCTGGATTTGATGAGGGCTCCTTTAAAACTTTTGTGGCTACTTGTCTAGCCCCTTTCCCCTTCCTTCATTTCTTCTACTGTGAGGCTAAGTCCTGGTGCATGCTGGGACTAAGCTACACTTGTGGCCCCTAAGTGATATCACTGGACTTCTAGAAATATGGGATGGTGAGATTTGAGCATAGAAGAAACATGAGCTTCATTCTAGAGCATGTGACTGGACTTACAATTATTTCATCATTATGTTTCCAGGGATTTTATACATACTGTTATTTATTAAAATTCATCTCTTATAATCCAACAAATGATGTATTAAGACAATTTTTAGGAAGTTTATCATTTTGTGAATCTATATATGGGATTAGAATAAAGAACTATGTTATAAATAAAATGTATTTATTTTTAAATTACAGTGGAGTATATCTGAATAAAGATTTCTAGACACTCTTGTTTCTGGTCATTGATCTTGTTTGTGTAAGTTACTTTAACCTTAAACACTGACTAAATGCTTATATATTTGAATTTAGAGAATGTTATTTAAACACTTGAACTATTTAAAAACAAAAATAACAAGCCTGGAAAGTAAAGTTAACAAATCTGCCGATGCCTCATAATATTAGCAAAAAAACAATACTGCTAAATCTTTATTTGCAATTTACAGCTTTACATATCTATAACAACATACCTGAGGAAGTTAACTGATTAAAGAGGAGGTTTATTTTGACAAGCAGGTCTGAAAGTTCTAGTCTAGCATTCAGTAGCCTTGTCTTGGACCTTTGGTAATGGCAGCATACTAGAGGGGCAGCATGTGCTGGGAAAAAACAGAGACAAAACCCTGCTTGTCTCCTGATCCAGATAATGAAGAGAGGAAAAAGATCAGAGAGTCCCGTGTTCCCCAGTGACCTGTGCACCTCCCATTAGATGCCACCTCAGAACCACTAGGACCAAGTTTTAAGTACATGGACCTTTGTGAAGGCCTTCAGCTCTTACGTAACAGGGCCAGTTGGGCACATCCCAATAATTGTGCTAAGTTGACTAAGGGTAGTGAATACTTTAATTTGCAACTGGAAGTGGTTACTAAGAATACTCATTATCTAGGTTATTAAAGAGCAGCTAGGGCTGGCGTAGTATGTAATAGAAAATACATGACTCTGAGGTGGCATATGCAGGGCATTTCCTCAACTAAACATCTGCTTTATGTCAGCTAGCCCAACTAATGGCTTTGGGAAGTGATTAGGTCGTTCATGGTTCATTTAGTGTCTCCTGTCGTGTATGGACAGTAAAAAAGCAGCCTAGACCAGATGCCAAACCTCCAGGCACTTTAATCTTGGACTGCCATTTTCTCCAGAAATACTTGAAATATGTTTGCTTATAATCCACCCAGTTTATGATATGTTGTTGTTGCGGTCGACTTAGACATCTGCATAAGTAATCACTAATATTTTTCAACTGAAGAATTTAAGAACAATGTTTCTGCTGTCGTCTTGATATTCTTTCTAAGAGATAACAGACCAGCCCTGGGAATTGATGGCAAATGCATTCAAGTTGAGAAGGCAAAGCCATGGTGCTTCCTGTCTGTCTCTGTCCCCCAACTCCCCAATGAAAGCTGTAAAGGTGGCTGGGATCAAGAGTAGGATTTCCAGCCTCTTGGAGAGTGGTGACTTTGGATGAACCAGCCATAACAGTGCCCACAGGTTGAGCTTTGGAAGGTATATGTGAGGTTTCTCTGGATGTCTGTATGCCATATAGGTAAAGGATGGACCCTTCTAACATAGTAATGAAAACATTGTCTTGCACTATTAAGAAGCATATTGGAGTCCCTTCTAATGACAGATGCTGCATGGCTCTCATTCCTGTAGGTCACAAGGTGAAGGAGCTTTCCCTCAGGTTAATCAGTGGCTGATGTTACATGGCACCTGCCATCATGGTTCTGTTTGCATGCTCCTGTTACTCCGAGCAAAATCCACATTTTATACATAGGCTTTTATAACCAAGAGATGACACAGAAATGTTAAAAAGGAGAGAAAGCACATACCCGTGCTCATGTGTTATCAGCTATGTGGATGTGTGTGAGCCACAGGATTTAAGATCAAAGTATGGAGGAAGCAGGTGTGCCAAAGTAAGTTTTTTATTCATTAGTATTCACTCCTGGAACGTTGTAATCCTAGTTAATGTTTTGCTTTGGTAAAATTCCTTAAGTATAGGGCAGCTGACTTTATTAAGGGAATTCTAGAGGTTGCAAAACCACAGTGAGGTAAAAATAATACATTAATCAAGTTGTTTTGGTAACACATTGATTTACTGAGGGAGTTCCTGTTTTTCTCTAGTATTTCCCTCCATTCCCTCAACTGAGAAGTCCTTGTTTAGGGTATTGGCATTTTCTCAACAAAGGAAGAATTTTGGGTGGAATGGTGGTGAACATAGAATATCTATAATGACTGATACAAGGTTTAAAAATTTTTAAGTAAAAATTAACACTAGAGGAAAGAATGACTTTTGGCAACTGTTATGGTAATTTTCTGATTTTCTGTACTTTGATATCTCTGTAAGGAAAAGTCAGTTTTCATATGAATTTATGCGGTAATGTCCAGCAGATATTTTAGTAGTGAGTATTGGGCTGAACAGTGGGCAGCACCACTGTCCCCTCTCAGCCACCATGAGCTTACATTAGTATTAACTTCCTAGCTGTTTTCATTCACTTTAAATAAAATGGACTTCCTGGATGAAATAATTATTTGTGTGCTTTTCTAGCCTTATTAATTTTACAATCTTACTCTTTAGGAAATAAGTAATGTGGGTATGCAAGTATTGAAAGTACTATAGACAAAGTACAATTTTATCCGAGAGAAGGGTGATTCGGCTGTGCATTTCTGTTCTCAGGTAATGTCCATGGTGTGTCTTGACTCATGGTAACCGTTCAAATCACAGAATGCAAAGTTCTGGTGGACTCTTACATGATTTATTATCATATTGTACATGCAGATTCCTTTACATATTGGCTAGCTGCAAGGCACTGGCTAGCTTCTTTTGGCATGCTCTGGCGGTCTGGGTGAACTCACACAGTTACATTGGTCCTCACCTAAGTCACTTGCTACTCATGTCACATATTCCTCCTTCAAGGTCTTGGCCAACACCCCGAATATCATCAGGTGAGCACATTTAATCACTGAAATGGATTGTCCAACCTTGCATCCAAGAAGAATCCACTGAGCTGTCAAATGTCCTAGAATTTGGCAGTTGAGAGAGAGAGCCAATGGCTGCTCTGTTCACCCACACTGAAGGACACCGTGCCTCAACCATTAGCAAATGGACATGGTTTTGTTGACTGCTTTGCAAACATTTTATGTATTTACATTTACAGCCAAGCCAGACTTAACATACTTCCTTAAAAATAGTAGAGTTGCATCTTTGTATTAAGGAATCGATAGCACCATTTTGACACATTTAGAAAATGAAATGTCCACAGCTCTTTTTTAGTCCTTTTTATTAGAAAGTGAAAAGGCCAACCGTAATCTTATCTGGGTAAGGTATTTATACTCTCCTCCAATTCATACATGCTCTCATTTTGGGCTAATGACTTGTGATCTACAGGAAATCTGTTTTCTTGCATATGGTGCTATTCTGTGCTCCTCCATGCTGTTATTGAAGGTGCATATGTCTCTTTAGTCAAAAAAAAAGAACTTTCAACAACCATCAATGCAAATTTGACATATAAGTCTCAAAAAGACATCCCAGATAATGCCATCTAAGCCTGAAAACCCCTCATAGCAAGTCGTCCTTACTCAGTGTCCACTAACCTGTTTTCTGTGTCCTAACAATGTCTTTACTTCATAGCATAATTTCCCCTTCTACCCAGATGCTAGTCTTTGTCTCTGTCTGTCATTCCATGTATTCTGTGGAAATGGAACCATCCACTATCCACAGACATTACCGGAAATAAGCAACGATACACAAGTCAGAATATTCACACTGTAATTCTAATTGGTAATTTACAAAAAAAAAAAAGTCTTGAAGATGAATGGAAAAATAGTTCCTCCAATAAGAGATATAATAAATTCTTTAGTTTTTTATCTGTTTTATAATTATAAACTTGTAGATTATATACACTGGACAAAAGAGTGAAGAATTAAGAACCTGGCAGGACCAACTTGAAGTCTGAAGATTAGCTGTGGCCTTACAAAAGTGTGTGTTCACTATGTCGGGTGATTTTTTTTCCCTGCTGAGATACAGACTAGGAGGCTGGCCAAGTAGTGGGGCAGGTGCTCTGGAGAAGATCTTCACCTGCAGTGCCCAGAACCAGAGAGCAGCAAAGGCTCAGCTTAGATCTAAGACTGCTGCCCACTGCACAACACTTCACTGTGCACCTCAGCCTTTCTCATCGAGTGCCAACCCTTCTCCCCAACCTGTGTTTCTCCACTCCTTAGTCAGAGATGGCCCCTTTCTCCTCCTTAACTGCAAAGTCTGTCTGACCCTCCAAAGTCAGCCTTGCACATTCTTGGCAGAAGAGACCATTTTCCTCTATCCAACCCTGGAGTGCTTTTACTGTCTGTAGGTATTCAGTCTAGACTAAATGTGTGATTGTTTGCCTTTTCTTTCCAGCTAAGAAGGCTTAGCTACCTGAAGAGTAGCACTGCGCTTAATTCACGTCTGACTCCTAGTACAAGTAATGGCTCATCTGTGGACATGCACTGTGAGAAAAGGATTCCTGGGAAGGGCTATTTCTGGGAGGCTTTTGCTATTAGTGAATCATGTCCTTAAAGTTTTTTGTCCATGAAGGCCAAATATCCTCTAAGCCATACTGTTAATTTCTAGAAAGAAAAGTAGCTACTGATTTTAAACTGTTTGTTTTAATGCTTTAAGTCTATCAGTAACTGGCTTCAAACGTTGAGCCATCTAGAAGATGAGCAGATAAGAATGTGCAGTCCCCTCTCCTTCCAGTTGTTCCCTGTCTGTGCTAACCAGAGGATGACTCATGTCTTTTGTTCCCGTATTCCATAACTTCCCAGTGGCTGTCTCATCTTACCGACTGTTGCAAAGTTTAAAGAACAAGACTATGCCATTCCGTCATAGAGTAATGGTAGATATTCCTAACAATAGGCTGATAATCGCTTCCTATTCAGTCTCTCATTTGTGACCTTTGCAGTTACAAATGTAGGAAGTCAAAGTGAAGCGAGCCACAAATGCCTAAATTTCCCTCCGTAGATGGGTTACTGGTTCCCTTAAGGAAGATACTTTGGAATGGGTAATTTTTCCAGATAGAAATAGACTCAAGGATTCTTCTTGATTTCTAAATTTGCTAGGAAAGTATGTACTGAAGCCTCTTTTCATGTGAAATCTAGAATATTCAGAGAAGTGGGGTGTAGGAAAGTAGCTATTAAAGTTCTCTGTGTTCTGAACTATTAATGAGCAAGTTATTTTCATAAAAATAGCACACTATTTCCTAATTGCTAAAAAATCCAATTGCTAGAAATTACTTCATTGTATTATGAGAAATTCTGTAGCTTGCTAAGCAACAGGACTCCAGTTTGGCTTAAATGTGAGAGAATGTTAATTTATGTTTTTTGTTTAATTCACATTGTTTTTAAAGTTCCTAAACCATGTTCAAGCAACTGGAAACTACTTGTAACTTGTCACACTAATTTCCTTTTTCAGAGATGATATAACTTTGCATTTTTTGTTCACATGGAAATTTTAATTATACCTCTTGCACAACTATTGTGAGACCATTTGCAGTATGAAACAAAGCTCACCTAACCTAAACAGCAAATATGAGAAATAACTGTAACTAAGGTAAAAATGCTAGTTTTGGAACATGGATTCCTAAAGTAATCACAAAGCATGAGGCATGAGCAATGAAAATGAGTTGTCTTATTTCTCTTATAAAGGACCAGATAGGGACTGGAGAGATGGCTCAGTGGTTAAGAGCACTGGCTGCTTTTCCAGAGGTCCTGAGTTCAATTCCCAGCAACTACCATGGTGGCTCACAACCATCTCTAATGAGATCTGATGCCCTCCTCTTGCGTGTGGGCATACATGGAGGGAGAATGTTGTATATATAATAAATAAATCTTTTTTTTAAATAAAAAGACCAGATAGACATTTTAGTGATGTAGAATGTGTGGTCTCTATTGAAAATATTCAGTGCTATTCTAGCAGCTTGCAAACAGACAAAACAAAAACAACAAACAAAAAAATCTACAAATGAGTCTGTTAGAATAAAATGGTTTGAGTTAAGATAGTAATTGAACTCTTATATTTTTGGTTGTGAGCCTAGCCTTTAATGGCTGAGCCATCTCTTCAGCCCACTGAGATGGTGGGACTGATCTAATGGGAGCTCACCAAAGCCAGATGGACTGGGACTGATGGAGCATGTGATCAAACCNCCGGACTCTGAATGTGGCTGACAATGAGGGCTGACTGAGAAGCCAAGGACAATGGCACTGGGTTTTGATTCTACTGCATTGATGGGCTTTGTGGGAGCCTAGTCTGTTTGGATGCTCACCTTCCTTGATCTGGATGGAGAGGGGAGGACCTGGGACTTCCCACAGGGCAGGGAACCCTGACTGCTCTTAGGACTGGAGAAGGAGGGGGAGTGGGAAGGAGGAGGGAAATGGGAGGAGGGGAGGAGGTGGAAATTTTTAATTAAAAAAAAGATAGTAATCGAAGTTCTAAATTAAGATTTGCTCTTTAAGGCATAGTTTGCCTGAATTCTGAAATCTCTTCTTGGGAGATTTAAATTCAGTTCCTTGGAGAAACGTGTGGAAATAGTTTAGTTTTCTATGTTCTGGTTAGCTTCAGGTGTCAACTTGAAATATCCTCAAGTGATATGCAGGAGTATCAATTAGAGATTGCCTCGATCAGATGACCTTTGGGCAGGCCTGTTCAGCATTTCCTTGATTACTAATTGATGTAGGAGGCCTCAGCCCACAGTGGACAGTACTATCTGTAGGAGGGGGTGGGATAGGGTATCAGAGCTGAGGAGATGGACGAAGCAAGCCAGTGAACAGTGATCCTCCGTGCTTTCAGTTCCACATTCTGCCTCCAGGTTCCTGCCATGGATTTCTGAATGATGATTGACTGTAACCTCTAAGATGAAATAAGCTCTTTCCTCTTTACATTGTTTTTGATGTTTATCACATCAAAAAATGTACACACACACACACACACAGAGTATATATTGAGATACATACGTGTATCTCATAGATCAGAGATGAAAATGAATGGTATCCAAATTGGTAAGAATCTTAAAACAGCCTGATAACCCATTTTGTTTGTAGCTTTCATTCATTGGATTTGTCTGCACTCAAGTCATGGTTCCCACTCATCACACTCATGAGAGGGAACAGCAATATTTGTTAGACATAGGATGACAGACTACTCTTATGTCATTTCAAACAAAGAACTGAAAATTTAGGAGACGTTAGAACTTTCTCTTGGTTTACAGATGATCATAAAGATATTACTGAAGCTAAGACTGCAATGAGCAGAAAAGTAATTAACCATGAATATGCTATTTAAGAACCTATACAAATTGTATATTAGTTACACTGATGTACACTTAGTTGCACAGACATACAAAACAGGTCAAGTTAAAAGGAGACAGGCACCTAGGAGATGATAATTTTCAAATTATGGTCATACTTGTGTCCTTTATAAAATATACAATAATACTTGTTTCAAAGATATGAAGACATCACATATCTAGAGACTTTTTATCATCCATAACTATCAGAATTTGGAGATAGCTTCAGGAAACAGCTTTCAAAAAGGTCAAGCCTATTGCATCTGAGTATCCTGAAATAGTATTTTAGGTGGAAAGTATTCAATCTGAAGGAAGATTAAATATCTGTTATTTTCAACACAATGATCCAAAACAAAGATCAGACTAAATATAACTATTCTATATCTATGGGTCTTTCAGGTCAATCTTCAGAGTATATTGAAAACAATTATGAACAATGTGATTTTATATTCTTAGAATTGCTCGTTAGCGCTTCAATCTGAACTATGGGGCAATGAAAACCTGTTTCTCTAGCTAATCTGGAATGTTCCTGCCAGAACCTTAGAAAACCTCCAAAGTGAGACTGATTGTTATGGCAGATAAAGCAAAACATTGCATTGGGACAAGCTGGGGGTAAAGCAATGCAAAGAAATGTGGTTGGCAGAATCTCATTTTCCTATCATTGGCCAAGAGACCGCTTTCAGTCCTTTGGAGCATGGGAGGAGATTTTCTGAGTCTGATGTGGTCAGATGCTGGGGATCTTCTTTGAAACTAATTCCTGCAAAAGTCAGACTGGTTTCATGGCAAGCTTTTGACCTTGCCCTAAGTGGAATTGGGCTGATTCTTGGGAACAGATGGAGTCAAGCCCTTTCCAAATACATCACAGATCATTTATGAAAACTGATATAACCAATCAGAAATTGTTTGCTACTCCTTTCCAAGGTAAGTATAATATGATTGAAGTGGATCTACATTACTTGATCTCAGGTGATCTTCACAAAGAAATAATGATAAAAGTGTGTCCTTATATGGAAAGAAGTGAACTTTCCATGGCAACACTGGATGTGTAACTAATATGTGTGTCTCCGCCCACTGTCTCTCCCACCCTCTTTCCCTCTCTCCCTCTCTCCTCTATCTTTACCTTCACTTTCAAGGAACTAGAGAGCCACCTTTTTATAAGAAAGTAAGATGACAAAATTTTTAAGTAGAAAATTTTGTTCATTTTCATCATTTGGCTATGAATACCAAAGCAAAAATTATATTTCATGTTAGAAACAAACAGAAAACCACCACTGCAGACACAGTCTAATCTTCAGTCTTCAACTGGTAAGGGCTCAGATGTCAGCAATGACCCTGATCAGTAATGTATCTGATAAACATTGAGGAAATTGGAATATGACCTAATGGACAGTAATTACAAAGACATAACAACTCTCATTACATAAATTAATGTCCGGAAACTTTATGCTGTCTCAAACGTAGACACCCAGACTGAGTACTCTGCAAAGATGAGCAGATTGCACAATGCCATTCTGACTACGCACTTGGCTGTGCTATATGGGAGCCCGGTGCTAATTCACTTGGATGGCCTCTTCTAAAAGTCCCTTATTGGCTTTATAAGAACAATCCTAAAATCCTAAAGAAGTCCTTTGTCTTTTCTGCCATTTCTTTTCTTCTTTCCAATCTGAACTGCAGCCAGCTGCTCCTGTGCAATAAAAACTGCATCACGGAAAAAATGGCTCTTGAAGCTTCAACCTGGAGGCTGCTCCCAATGAGCAACCTTGCATATAATACTGGGAAGAGCCAGTGAAAAAAGGCTGAACATTCTACATTATGAAATGTTAAATGTATGCAGGTGAGGTCCCTTTAAAAAGCAAGCTGCTTCTTTATAAATCTGAAAATGATCACAGGATATTGACAAGTATTCTAAAAACAGTATGTAAAAAAAAATTCCAAAAGTTTTTAAAAAGTCTGTTTGACAGCATTAATCAGGCCCTTCTGCCAGAACTCCACAAGTGCGAGCTATGACCACATCCCGGGACATTTGTGGGTATCTGGCATATCAGTCACCAACTCATAACATGTCCATCATGCAAATGTATTTCTCAGGAGGCTTCTAGAAAGATTGCCTCCAACAAGAGGATGTCCTCAATGTGTAGAGAATGGATTCTGTGTACAGATTGCTCAGAAGGGGGGGCCACGGGGGCCACAGTAGTTTTTTGCTAAGTGAGAATACTGTTGATTTTATAGAAGTACTCAGGAAACTCTAGATGCAGCCAGGTTTCCCGAGCCAAATGGGGGTTAAGATGGACTCTGGGCAGTGCACACACACACATGCACGCGCACAAACACACACACAATTTGGCAATGCCTAAGGAAATGTTGCTTTGATGTAATATTGCAGAACACTTCTCAAGACAAAGCATGTTCAGGAGTAGCCATTGTTTCTGTATCTACATCTGTAACATCAGCATCTTAGGTGCTTACCAACCTAGCAATGTGGAAAACTGTCAGCTCACATCTAACCATAGAAAGCCAAGTCTCACTTTGCTCAAAAGAAGAGTGTTGTAGATTAGACCTGTGTGTCCATCATAGGAGCCCCTGGCTACAGTGTGGCTCCTGTCCACCTGATGTAAACAGGCTTAGACTGCTAATTTAGAAACAGTATAAAAGTGACTCAGATTATCTCGTTAATTTTCATTTTGATGTAATAATTTGTGTATACTGGATTAAAATGCACTATCATAATTTCATATTTTTTCGAATGTAGCTAATAGAAAATTTAAAGATGCATGTATAGCTGAGGGAGTGGGGACACATGCCTGTAACCTCAGATCTTGGGACACTGAGGCAGGAGGTTCATTGTAAGTTTGAGGTCAGTCTGGGCTACATAGTGAGTTCAAGACCAGCCTGGAATAAATAAAGCCTTGTCTCAGAATTTTTCTGTTACATGTATAGCTTATATTTACATTAAACTTGTTAATATAAGCACTTATTATAGATGATAATTTTACAACTATTCTGTTCTAATCTCTTATTTTTATGCTGTTGTGCAAAAAGCTAACAGTTTGAGAAACCACTGGAGCCATAGTTAGACTTTATGAGTGGGGGAAATAATTGAATATTGTCCTTTATGATAAAAGAACCAAATTATGCTATACGCTTAACCTTCTTGAAATAAAAACCAATAATAAATGTAACTGTCCTCTGTGTCTCTGTATCTTTTTCTCTCTGTCTCTCCTCACTCTCTCTCTGCTTTGGATTTCTCGAGGTAATTTCTCTGTGTAGCACTAGCTGTCTTGGAGCTTGCTCTGTAAACCAGACTGGCCTCAGACCCAGAGATCCGCCTGCCTCTGCCTCCTGAGATCTGGGATCAAAGGCGTGAGCCACCACCACCCACCTTGTAGCTGTCATCTTTTAAGTGCAAATTTTAATTTAGTACTTTTTCTTTGCTGAAATTTTAAAAATTGTTTAGCTTTGTGACTACATTATAAACTAAGAGTGATATTAGAAAGTGTTCTTTCAAATTAAGACTGTATTTCTTTAGTTGAAATAATCCTTGAGATAGATATTTAATCTTAACAAGCAATATAAATGTTGACTGTGGTAAAACAATTATTCTTAGATGGTATTTCTATTAAATGTTTGCATGATTTGACTGAAGTATTTGACTTGTTTCCTTGTGAATGGACTTAGCTCTTTGTAAGCATGAGGACAATCTTTAGCATACAAGTTAAAACAGAAAGGTGCTAGTGATATTTAGCTAATAAAGTATATAGGTTGCAAAAGAGGAAGAAATAGCCTAACACTCTTGAGTATCACCAAGAAGGGGTAAGGTGCAATCATTTAAATGACTGAATTCTAAAATACATGAGGGCTTGGCATATGTGATACTCTTCTTAAAGCTCACAGGGTCATCCAAAGCATTCAGCCCATGTTGGAAAGAAGTAAGACCTGGACTGGGGTTGAGTGATGATGCATGTATTCTGATATTCTAATTTCACCTTCTATCGAGACCCTTAGTCTATCTTTCCAAATATGGGACATTTGCCATACATATGTTAAGTTTGATGAGGAAAATCACACCATGAAGTTGCTCTTCTTAAATGGAAATCTTAAGAAAGCCTTCTTAAAGGTTAAAATAGCCCTTTATGACACTCGAAATGAGAGTTCTGAGGGAGGATTAAAGAGGGGAGAAGTAAAATGAGAGTATAAATACTAATTAAAATCCATTGAATAATAATCACCCAAGCTCAGATAATGAACCCCAAGTCACCCACCTGTCAAGAACACAAATCACAGACTACAAGAAGCCCTACATTGTCTCCTTCTCCAAGACTGCTGGCTGGAGCTCTGTGCTTGATATACTGAAGCTCTGATACCCACTAACAGCCTGGAGAAGCCCCAGATATAATCTAATTTCCCAGTGCAAATGTTTGTATGTGAATCAGACCAAATTAAGTTATTATTTTATGGAAAAAATCTATGCTGTTCATTTTTTTGCCCTCATTTTGGATTTTGGAAGTAGTACTACTTATAAGTTAAGAAAACCCGCCAAAAATGTAAAGCAGTTGTTTTAATAAAGTGGTCATTTTCACGCAAGAAACTTGATACTGCATTTAGTGCAATTTCTATGAAATTCTGAGGAAAAAAATATCATGCTAATTAAGGTCTAATGCTATACCCTCCCCGAAGTCTGTTTTAAGGTTTGTTTTCACTTTATTTTTGTTTTTGCTTATTTTTATGACAATATGAATTTCTTGACATGGAAAGTTTCTTCATCATAAAATATGCCCCCTTTCCATCTAAGTGTGAGGAAAAAGACACTAGTTGTCATAGTGAATTTTGAACTCATGAACAGTATGTCTACACAGCTGGAGGGGAGAATCCTCCTGCAGACATTTTCTAACTGTAACAACATCAGCAATAAGTTATCTAACAATGGAATGCATTTTTCTTATTATATTCAGACATTTTGGCACCAATTTCTGCAATGGAGTTTTCCAGAACTTGAAACTTGTTATTTTCAGAGTATATCCACAAAAATGTTCTTATATGCAAAATATTATATAAGCTTGCAAATGCAAATTTATATGAAAAGTAAAAAGGAATTAATCTTGGTATGTTTAAGTTCAAATTTATAAATAATTATACTTAAGTTTCTTTATTCTTACCTAGGTTTAATACATCTGATGGGGCATTTTAGTGAAAAGCAGGTGAAGAAAAGAAACAGCACAGTTTAATATTATCCTAAGAATTGTAAACTGGCAGAATTTTATGATGAACATTTTGGACATTCTTATATAGCATACTTGATAAAATGAGACATTCTTTACACACTCTTAAGGGGGCTGTGGACTCATGATCTTCTAAGACATCATGCTTTGATGTCTCCACATGGCAGATGGTTTTGGCCACTCTACACGTATCTTTTATATGCCAAGCTGAACCCACTGAAGTGTCCAGAAAGTCATGGGTATGTGTCTTTATTTGAGTTGAGTTCAAAGAAATTGCCATCTCTTAAGACTTCTGGGAAGTATAGGATGCCTAAGCTTTCAAAGAAAAATTAGTTTTCCATTTCACTTCAAATATGTGCCGCCAAAAGGCTAAGAATTTTTGTTTTAAAGTGTTGTGTTGTTTTCTGGAAATTTCAAATTTAACTCATGGGGATCATGTCTCCACTACATGCCGTAGAAGACATCATTGTTTCAGAAAGCAAACACATGCACTGAAATTAGGATTACCAACTGGTATATATGGTTTTTTGTTTTTTTTTCTTTTCTTTTTTTTTTGTACCTCGAAACAGAATCACAATAGTGTATGTCATGCTCCCCCACCTTCCTTGCTGAAGGACAAAGTACATCAAATGCTTGGCTTGGTCTCTGAACCTAAAGGAAGCCAGATTAGTATTCTGGCAGAATCACATCCTACGCTTCCGCAGCAGGGCCTTCCTCCTCAGCTTTGGGGTCCATTTCTTCCCCCACAGTCTTCAGCTTCTCCCCTGAGCACCTCTTCATTGTGAGGTCACCTGTCTTCAAGCCATCCTCCAGCACCTGAAGCACCATCCTGGAGACCTTCTCCTTTTTCCCACCTGCATCGTTCTCCTGCCCCTTGGTCTGCAGCGTCGTCATCTCAGCTGCTGTGCTCCCAGCTGCCACCTGGTCTCCTTCTTGCATCTTCTTTCCCAGAACAGCTGTGTTGTCAGTAACATCCTCGGCTGGAGAAGGATCTGGGCTGGCCTTGTGGCTCTCCTGGATGCTGCTGTGGCTGCTGCTGGCACTTCCCAGTCGAGAAGAGGCCACCACAGCCTTCACTGCTGCCTGATTAGACAGAAAAGTACAAAATCGTGTTTCCTTAGGAAATCCCAAATGGCAGTTTAATTCCTGCTTTGTTTTATAGGTTAGTGTTCAGTCTTTCAAAGCTGACAACGGTATTTGGAGAAAGAACAGTAAACCTTCTTTAATTACAAGGTAGAATTATTTGGCTGTCTGGACAACTGAAAACATGAGTTAGATGCGTTTGTCTCTGAATGGCTTAAAGTTTTCTATTCTCCAAAGGATGTTTCATGGAAGACTAGATCCATCATGCTGGCTGGTATCATTGGCGTAAAAGAGCAATGCTCAAACTAGCTTCAGCAGTAGTTAAGCCAAAGCTATTTACACATGTCATTTCAAAATCAGGCTTTGGATCTCCTTCCTATCGGTCTCTGCAAAACGACAGAAAAAGATGTTGCTTTTGGTCTCCAGCTAGTCTCTGAGATCTGCTATTTATATAACTAGTCCTAAATGTCATGAAGATGCACCTCACCGCTACTCTATTTATAGTCTATAAAACATGTATTTTGGTGAACGGTTTTCTGTATCACTTACTTTTTTTGTGATTATCTATAGTATGGAATAGTTATAAAAGTTAATTCCCAATTATTGCAGGTTCAGAAACTTTCTGAATAAAGAGAAGTTTCTTGAACGCTGCCTTATTTAGATAAGCAGCAGCAATAACGTATCTGGTGGGGCTGATGAGTTGAGCCAGCAGGGAAAGTAACAATGCCTTTTCCACCAAGCCTGAGTTCAGTCTTGGGGGCTTATGGTAGAAGGGAGAGAACTGATTCCCTCATGCTGTGCTCTGACCTGCACATGCATGCTATTACACACACTGGTAAGCTTGGGCACACACAGAGAAAGTAAATAAGACACACACCACACACACATACACGTGAGCACATGTGCACACAGGCACTTCGTAATTTAAACGTATAACACAAGTATTCATGTCCTGGTTCTTACTCCAGCTATGAACCTACTCCTTCAATTGCTTTCCTTCTCTTAATAATGAATTCATGAGAAGACAGACAGACACACCAAAACAAAACAAACAACAAAAATCAAACCCTAGGTGGTTTTATGCCAGTGTCTTAGGAATTTAAAAGCAAGGATTTCCCCTGGTGTTGCAGAAAAGGAATAAGGAAGAAAAGACATCTTAAAAACAACAACAAGCAACAAAAACACATGTTTTGCCTTAAGCTTGCGCCGAGCATTGAATTCTTGGAGCTTCTTCTGAGCTGTGTCCATGTGTACAAAGTTGGCTGCTTTCCCTGTGACCCACGGGTGCTGGAGGGCTTGAAACGTAGTCAGTCGTTTCTTGGGATCCAAAACAATTAGTTTTCTGACCTGCAAACATAAAAAAATATAGACTTAGAGAAGCTGGGCTTGCCTTCAGACTGTGAATGTCCAGGTATTACCCTGCTTCTTAGCAACAGCACTAAGTGCATGTTTTTGAAAGAGCTTACATTGTCAAGAGTAGGGTCTACTCAGGGAAGCAGCAGCTGAGGGTGTCCTGGAAGACCGGGGCACTTACCACCTGTAGCACCAAACCCACAGAGGCCAAAGAATTAGGTCCTGGCTTGTCTACTGACCAGATGCCTTTTGAAGGCAGAACCGGCATCGGAATAATTCTAGGCCACATTATGAAATCACTTAGAATTCAGAACTTGAACTACACCTCTCTAGAATAGTCATTCAGGCACCAACATTCTTTCAGGGAGATTAAATGGCAAACAAAAGGGTCAGTGTTCAAGCCCTTACTGAGTACTATTTTTTATGATTCCCTCGAGATTTATAGTTATTTTCTTTAACTCGTTGAAAGCGCTGAAGGAATAAGTTCAGAGCTGGAATAAAAGTCACTTTAAGATAAAAAGAAGGAAGCTTGAGCTTACGACATGCCTGGTATGACTAAACTTAACTAGTCCACTCTTAAAGCTTTACTCTTGTAAAGATGGACAGACAGGGAGTTGTCAGGAAGACCAACAAATGAGGGCTCAGAAGCAGTGGCCTGGTGTGATGGAGGCACTACCTGGACTCAGGGAGGCACATGTCCTGGTTATGCCTTTAACTACCCTCACGGCACAGCCACAGAAACATGGACCGGGAACCATCAGCTCCAACTCACAAGTGAAGAACAGAAAGATGTTAGACCTTAGCTACTGAGGTCAAATACTTGGTAATTAGCAGAGCTCGAAGTCAAACTCAGGTTTCCATTGTGTGACGCTCATCTTATGGACGACTTTGTGGAGACTCCAGAGTGCCCCCTAGACTCTGCTCTTGTAAAATAAGATACTCTCGATCATTTAGCTATGAGGTCTTTTCTAGCCCTAAAAACCCACGAAAGTGAAATCAGGTTAATGGAATCAAACAGCAAGTTAAATAAGGAGCAGATGTCACGAAGCATTTTCTGTTTCACGTTTGCAGTGCAGACGCTGGTTAGTGTAAGGCGGAGATCTCTGGATTCTGTGTTGAGCTTACTTTAGAAAGGCACAAGAAGAAGCAGGGAGGCCAGACAGGAAGCTGTGGCTGTGGTCCAGGTGGGAGAGGGTGGGAGTTTGTTTGAGACAGTGGTGGCGGAGGAGGAAAGAAGCGGATGTATTCAGGAGTGGGGTTACATATCTACATACCTATATAGACTGCCGCCCTTCCTGCTCACATGAGAAAAGTCACAGATCCTGAAGAATATGTTCCATGGAATAACAGAGAGAAAAGGGAGAAGTATTTGGAGGGATAAGTCCTGGGAAAGGGGCTCGAGAAAGTGAGGGTTTTTTTTGGTTTGAGGGGCAGGGGCTTCGAGACAGGGTTTCTTTGTAGCTTTGGAGCCTGTCCTGGAACTAGCTCTTCTTGACTCTTGTAGGCCAGACTGACCTCGAACTCACAGAGATGCACCTGCCTCTCGAGTGCTGGGATTAAAGGTGTGCGCCACCACCACCTGCCTTCAAGTGAGTTTTAGTAGTGCCTTTCTGCTGGAAATCTTTGTAAACTTTGGCACACTTAGCAAATCCATGACTAGAAAGCTCCTAAAATCCCCTATAACCTGAAAAAAATCAACTCCATTATTTTGGCACATTTTTAAAATCTCTCCAGAGGAACAATGGCTGCGATTGTACACAAGCAGTTTCTTGTACACAAGCATCCTTCTACTAGAAGAGACAAGAGTTCTCTCTTGAAGGGACTTCTCGAATATTAATAGGCTTCAGTATTAGCTTGAATGTGAAGCAGCGCAAAGCAAACCATAAACCATTCTATTAATAGAGTGGATCTTGTTTATAATTCCAGTGGTGTATAATAGGGATCATGCTACTGTCAGAGTATTTTAATAGGTTTAAAAATTTTGAAAATCCAATTATATTTATTTGAAGTACATCTACATCTAGGTGAATAAACCACATCAAAGCAGAATTCCATGTGCCTGGTGTCTGGGCTCCAGAGCACAGTGTTATTTGAAAGACTTTCTATTTACCAGGTGGGAAAGATTCTGGAACTAATGCTATTATGGTGATTTGGCTAGTGAGGGCTGAAGGGCTATCGATTTCTTATTCTTCAAAATGAAAATGCATCAGTGTTCCTTTTAAATGAAAATACCTTAAAGTTACAAAGAAGCAATGTTATGTCAAAAGCAGCCTATTCTAAAAGGTCTTTTACTGTTTCTTAGTTAAAAATTATTTATCTCATTTTGTTTGGGTCACACTTACCAAGTCCTTGGCATTTAGAGATACTTCATCCCACCAGGGGGAGATAAAGTAATATTCACAATTCAGAATTCTCCTGAACATGAACTGGTCACCTCTTTCGTCATAGAACGGTTCAAATCCACAAAGTCTGGAGGGAAAAGATAGAACCAAATATCTTTAAAAGATGAGGTATACTTCATCAAATTTCTGCAAAAATTCAAAAATCTTTCTTCTATATTCTCTACAAGTAACTCTACCGGTACAAATGTATGATTGTTTTGTTAGAATTTATAACTGACAACATAAAACTGGAACTTCACCTGCAGGAAGTAAGAATAGTGAAACCACATTTCTTTTAAAAGATATAACAACAACAGGCACAAAAATACTATAATTAAAATTGCTAGTATTACAGACGTTATGGTAATGATTTTTCCAGCAGACTTTTCTTGAAAATTAAAAAAGTATTATACAGATTGATAGGGCCTCAATTTAGTATAAAACAGAAGAGTTTAAGAATACAGGTTTAAAAATAGACAGAAATAGAAATCTACAAAAGTTAGTAGAAGTCGGATATTTCCATATATTCTCCTGGTTTGGATTTCAGACTGAGACAAATAGAGATGAAGCTACTAATTCAGTCACCACAGGCCGTCAACAGACAAACAGAGTGGACTGACTTCATTCTTGTAAATGGCCCTCATTTTAAAGATATCTGATCAGATTCACCTTACGCTTTCTACTATAGATAGGGTCAGGAGAGAAAGAAACAGAGTGTGAGAACAGGGAAACACCTCTGACATCTCATGCGAGGGCAAGGAAAAGCTGGAGTCTGCTCTGGGGTTTCCGAGCCTGCCCTGGTGAGAGTTGAGCGGCTCTTCTGGATCACAGGTGGGAAAGGCAGTTAAAGAAACCAAGGGCCTTTCCAGGGGCGTGGGTGTGGAAGGACTCCGCTTTCTTTAAGGGGCTGGCCTTTGGGAAATCGACCACGCTCCAAGCGAGTATATGGGCCACACAAATTAGACTTGGTAGTTTTTCCTTTCTCTCTTTCTTTCTCTTATCTTCTTTTCTTTGGGGAAGGGGTGACCTGGGAAGACTGGGAATTGAATGTGATCAGGGTGCATTACGTGAAACTCTCAAATAATCAATAAAATATTGCATAAGAAAAAAAGAAAAAAAAACAATCTTTCAAGGCATATATTATACATGTTCCCTTTGAAAATCAAATGGGAAAATAACAAAAAGTTAAAAGATGTCCTCTTCGACTCCTCCTCTAAGCCAATTTGCCCCAGAGCATGAAAAATTAAATGTTTCCTGAAATGACAACTCCTTGGGAGAAGTCTTTCCCTATGTCCTCTTTTCATGATCTGTTTCCATGAGAGATTATCTGTCTCATCCAAACATTTTGGGGCCATGTGGGAGAAGGCAGAACTTGGGAGTGAACTAAACCTCAGCAACGCACTCATTTGCTAAGTCTGCAGAGATCCCTGCACCTGAGCCACCTGTGCGAGGGGAGTGTCGGCACACAGGGGTGAGCAGGCAGGCCTCAAACTCACAGAGATCTGCCTGCCTCTGCCTCCTGAGTGCTGGGGTTAAAGATGTTCACCATCACCTAGCATCATAGAAGTATTCTACAAAGCTCAGGAGCTAAGACTCTCTCTCTCTCCCTTCCCCTGCCTCTCTGCCACATGAGGGCATAGAACAAAAGAACTTTTCTGAAACCCCAGAAGAAGGCCCTCTGCAGAACCCAACCCTGCAGCCACTCTTACCTAAAGCTTCTAGCCTCTGAGACTGAGAAAAGGTAAATATCACATGTGTAGGTCGCTCTGCTATACAATGGATGAAGGCAGCTCACCTATGAATAACCGGCTCTTCAGAACCCTGGAAAATCTCTTTACACAGCTGCATATTATAGGTTCCCAAACTAACTGCATTCCCTGCCAAATGGCCAACGAGTGCCGCACTGTGCATTAGCTCTCGGGTGCACTGATATCATCTTGCCTTAGCTTTCTACAGTCATGGTCACATATGATTTCTCTCACTGTCACCTCCAATTCCATCACCACTCTGCAAACTTCCTGAGGTCATTTTTTATTAGACAGCAGCTCAGTAATGGAGTTGGAGTGGATGAATTATCATCAGCTCATTTTATTCGGTGTTTAGCTCAAGGCCCTTGAAACCTTAACACATAGGAAATAAATCAATAGGTAAATGCGCTCAACATATTTTAATAAGAAACATGCTAGTTTGGGATTTCTTAAGAAGTAAATAACAGCTCTCCTTAAAGGGCTACCTGTCTATTCATCAAGATTCAAATACATAAACAAAGCAGTGTGGCAGGTGGACTTAGGTTTCACAACTATCATGATCGTGCAATACGTTCCCAAATGTGGGTATATTATACAGGAAAATCAGCAAAAGAAAAGCCCTGGACAGCTTCTTACCTCCAGGGAAATGCGACAGTAAGAAGCAATAATGATTTTGAAACTAGCTTTTGGCACAGTTATGTAAAACAGAACATCACAAAAAGTCAAAGGCCAACGTGATTGTCATGAGAATTATTAATACCTAGAAAATGTTATACAAAGACTGTTTGCATAAAGGTTGCCTTTTGTCACTTACAAGATGTAGGTGATTATTCCTACAGACCACATGTCCACTTCGGGTCCATAGGCACAGCCTCGGAGAATCTCAGGTGCTACGGAAAGAAGGAAAACAAGGTTCAGTTGGAGTGTGACCTCAATACTCACATTTTAATTGCAACCAAAGAGGAGAAACAAATTCCCTACTGGACTTCTGAACTCTCATCACCAATCTTCTCTCCCATGACCACAGTAGGATGAGCAAACTCTCAAGTCTATTTCTCCAGGAGACACTGCAGTCTTTGTCTGTCATGGGTGCAGGAGAGTGATGCTATTAATGAATCAAATTCTGTACTACAATACCATGACAAGCTCGAATAAGATGGGCAGATATGTATCTTTGCTACAAAAAACCCCTTACTGAATAGGGCATTTTATACATAGACAAGGAAGAAATGAAAGTTAAGCACAGTCAAGGGGAAAACAGGCAAAATTACACTTCTCAGAACTCAAGAACTTAAAGCAGTGGGTATGCAGCAATTGCATGTCTAGGGGCAGGGCAAGGACCAGAGAAGACTATGGGAAGGGTATGCAAAACTCGAGGACAAGAAGGTTGGCATAGGAGCAGGAAAGGGCTCTGACACACATCTTAGCCTTGCCTGCTGTATATCAGTTCCCAAGGAAACACTGTCCCTAATGTTATGGAAGTCATGACCTGAGAAAGGAGGTCTTCTCTATGCATAGCAAGGCCTATTCTATTAGCTTTCTCTATTATTGGGTAGGAAGGCCTTCTCAATGTTGGTATGGTCCTGGAGAGAAGACTATAGTGATTTGTAATGATTGGGGAGCGGGCCTGCTTTTGTCCCGCCCAGCTCCCGCACGGCTAGCTTACACCCGGAAATAACAACACACAAATTGTA
>LOEQ01001148.1:147578-197130 GCA_001685075.1 Bramus lutescens | reverse complement strand
TTATTAACCAATGAAAGTAACACATAGACAGATGACCCTCCTACATCAGTGATCTTTTATATTTTTATTACCAGAAAGATGTGAAAATTAGAAGCTACTGGCTCTGATGGTTTGCACTGAGTACTGGAGATGCATTGTTTACCTAACTCACAGAGAAAGAGCACGAGAAGCAATGCACCACCATCTGCAGAGAGATGGGGCGGGCCTATTAGCCCACAGTGTATTCTTTAGTTGCTGTAGATGCTGCTGGGGCCCCTAAGGGATGAGTAGCTTGATACATGCTGAGGGTCTTTGCAGTATGTCTGTGGAATCAGAACACCACATTCCCCTGGATGGGGCCTCTCGAATCAGTACATTGGCTCTACTGCCTTCACTAGAAGGACATTTGTCTAGACCAAAAGTTCTCAATTTGTGGGTCATGACCTCTTTAGAGAGTTAAACCCTTTCGCAGTTCACCAAAGACCATTAAAAGACTCATATATTTATGCTATGGATTATATTACATAACAATAGCAAAAATACAGTTATGTGGCAGCAACAAAAATAATTTTATGGTTGGGGTCACCACAACATGAGGAACTGTACTAAAGGGTCACAGCATTAGGAAGGTTGAGAACCTTCCTAGGCTCTGGAAGGAACCTGTTTTCATTGGGTTCTGGGTTAACTGGAAGATTGCTGTGGCTTTTCCACTGGTGGCTTTCAGTGTCACCTTCCACTCATTCTTCCCTGTAGAATTGTGCTTTACAAAATATAGGAAATAAGTAGCCAACACAGAAATGTGAAAAGAATATGTGCCAACAGATGAAGCAACCACTCAGCAACATGCGCCATTCAAGGACTTGTATCCGGATCAAAAAAGGTTTGCTTATCTACAATTGAATACAATTATTCCTAGGGGGGAAATGTCCTATCAGCTGGTTGGCCTATTAGCTCAGGCTTCTTCTCAACTAATTATTATATCTTAAATTAGCCTGTTATTCTTGTCTATGTTAGCCACATGGCTTGGTACCTCTTATCAGTGAGGCATTCTCATCTTGCTTCCTCTGTGTCTGGCTTCCTCCGTGATGACTGCAGGCTGACCCTTTCCTCTTTCCAGAATTCTCCTGTTTTTGTCGCCCCGCCTCTACTTCCTTCCTGGCTACTGGCCAATCAGCATTTTATTAAAACAATACAATATAAGTAACAGGGTACATGACCACTGTCTCACAGCAGGTCCCTTTCGTGTCCCACCATGGAGCAGCTGCAATGTTTGCCCCATACAGCATCTGCTTTTTTTCACATCAGTGTACAAACATCCTCAGTAGCAGAATATTTCTCCATAAGGCATTATTCTGTACTGAGTCAACTTTGGGAGTTAAAGGTCAACTGAGACAAAGAGAACATAAGATAGGTTCATATCTTCTGTAATAAATATCTCTTAAAATACTTTTTATAAAATAAGAAACTTATAATATCTTTTATTTGGGGGAGGGGCAGGGTTTATTTTCTTTCTGTAATTTTGGCTGTTCTGGAACTCACTTTGTGGACCAGTTCTCGAACTCATAGATAACCACCTGCCTCTGTCTCCCCAGTTTGAGGATTAAATGCATGTACCACCACCACCTGCCATAGAAGTTATAATATCTTAACTCCAATATAAAATTGATGTCAAACAAAGTCTAAATTGATTTCAATGTTAACTCAATTTACAAAATACTTTGTTCAGATGCACTTCAGTGCAGGTCATGTACCTCAGTGGTAGAATGCTGAGCTAGTACACCCAAAGCCCGGAGCTTCACGCTTATCATTAAAAGATCAAAACTGTTTTACATGATGGACAATCAATCATCTTTTCTTATGGTAATATTGGCTTTTCCTGCCTGCCTTAAAAGTGACCTGAAACTGCTTGCTGCTTTCTAAAATTAGCTGATCATTCAAGTTAGCACCCTTGAAAGGACTGTGATAGAGTCCTGAGGACACGGGCCAGTCCACTATCAGGACAGCTAAGGTTTAGTAAACTTTCTGAGAATTCTCTGTATGTCAGATGCACCCTTTAAAAAAATCAATTTGGATGAGATACAAAAACTACACAAAAGTTCAAACTGTATGATATTTATTCACTGCCTCCTGGACCACAGAGTGTTAATTTTTTTCAGTTAGATAATAACATCATCAAAACATCTAGAGATTGAAGATCCACCTAGAAATTGTAATGGATTCAAACAAAAGCACTGCAACCATCCTGGAAATAGCATCTGGCTTCTTGCCCCAGCCATAGGCACTAGACTGTTTCTCTTTCCCAGAGGCCACTGGGGATAGCTGCTGGCACAATTTTGGTTCTTGACTGTGCCTTTATCACTGCTTCAGGCAGGTACCATCACCCTTTCCTACTTACTGGGTTAACGCCAGAGTGGCATTTGGTTATAAAACTTTCAAGCTATCATTAACTCTTGACTGTAACAGATCTGAAGTAAACTAAGAAGAGTGGGAGCAATGCACGCATCCCTTCTTTCACTCAAGAAGTCATCAAATAGTTACTAAGCACTTGCTCCATGGTAGACACTTGGTAGTTAGGGATCCTGTGAAATCCTAAGGAGCAAGTACCAACCATGTTAATTAAAAGAAAGTCGTAATGAGATGTAAGGTGGCTGCTGGCATTCCTTGGAGGAGGATGTCTTCACTAGGGGTTAGCAGGATCACACTGTTCAGGGAGGAGGCAGAGTTCAAATTGAGGTGTACTGAACCCAGAGAAGTTAACTAGGCAAATGGGGACAGGGTAGTTGACAAGAGATGGATGGCAGAGAGCTTCAAGTGGAAGGAGCAACTATGCAGCCGTCCCATGGCAGGAAGGAGCAAGGCCTGGCTCAGGACAGCAGTGGGGCTATGCTCTCCAGCGAGGCAGTTGGAACTAGGGATTTTCTTTGCTATCAAATCTACTTTTGCGTTAGCAAATCAAAACACATGGGGGTGAGGATCATGGTTCCATACATCTTAAAGCTTGAACCTGACTTTCCGGGGTCCTCCATTCCAGAGCTTAAGGAAAACATTGCCATAGTTTCCACTGGAAAGCCATGCCTGGAATTGAAATGAATTTCTGGGAGCCACAAAAATCCAGTATATTTTTTCTTTTCTTTTCATATGTGTGTAGTAGGTACATGTGTGGGATAAGTACACATGGATCTTTCGGAACATGTAGACCTCAGAGAACAATCTTGGGTGTCATCCCTCAGAAGCTGTCTAAACGTTGTCTTACTGGCCGATGGTTTGCAAAGTTTGCTAGGCTGTCTCTGCTTCCCCATCACTGGGATCACAAGCACACACCACCCCGTCTGGCTTTTCACACAGATTCTGGGGACCAAACTCAAGTACACACTACCACATCTGGCTTTTCACATGGATGCTGGGAGCAAACTCAGATCCTCCTGTCTGAACAGCAACAACTGAGGTTTTCTCATGCTCTTGCACCGTCTTTAAGGCAGGCTAGGGATCCTCCACTTTACTTCTGGTGGCCAAAACTTGTGAAAAGAGGGGAGGGGAGGGAACACATATCCAGAAATCTCAAAAAACAAAACAAAATGAAAACAAAACAAACAAACAAACAGACAGACAAAAAAAAAACACTTCCTCACTTACTCTGGAAACCAGAGAAGGATGTACTCAGGGCAGCTGCCTAGTGCCTACAGCTGGACAGACTCTGGTAAGGTTTTTTAAAGCGTCTGTGCTTTATGTTGTCCTTTGTTGAGCTGTCTCCTACGTTTGGCGAGAAAAGCTCACCACCTGTGTGAAATGGTCCAATTTTTAAACTAGAACAGCACGCTGAAGGCTGGCCTAGCAGAGGTACGGCTCAGATTAGGCTAAGGTCGCAGAGGTATCTCTGGTTAGCAGGGCGACTGTCAGCTAGCAATTCCACATGTGCCGTGCCATGGAGCGCTGAGAAGGTGTCTCAGCCCTTTGCCACACCTTTTCTATCTCTGGCTCTTAAAGAGCAAGCCAGATGGGCGTTTTCAACAAGCGACATGCCGTGTGTTCCAAACCACTCTTCCTGTCCCCCAGCACTCCTCACTCACTGACACCGGGAATGGACACCCAGCTTCCACCCCATGTCTTCAGTTCAGCTGTTCACAAAGTTCTTCCTTGACACGTGGATTGCGTGGTTTTTAATTTGTATAAATTCTTTATCTGGCTGAAGAAAGATAGTTTGTGTCACCTTATTTTTTTTAGGTTTTAATAATATGCTAGAGAGAAAATCAAAGTTTAGAGAACTCCCAGTGCTTTCAACAGCGGCAACAACAACCTCTCATACGGTAGCGACTCACGAGAGTCACTTCTGTAGGATTCGATTGAACTCTTCAATCTTGAGAAAATCACAGATGTCTACAACTCTGAATCATACCGAGTCTCCTTGCTCACTTCAAAGCTAGCTAAGGGGCATGGAGGAGTGTTCATGCTTGAAAAGCTGCTTCTCAATTTTCATGGGATAAGATGAAGTATAAACAAAAAGCCCAACTCATGTCAATAAGAGTATAATATGATAATCTTTTCTGAATATAGAAACACAAAATATGCTTAGAACTCAAACTTTCAAATATATTAAGTATGATTCACACTATGTTTATCTCCAAGGGATATATAAACTTTCTCACTGGTGGATTTTCAATAATTCTTTTGAAAAAGAATTATTACTTTTTGTCTTATGCATATACTTTCTGTATTAACATCCCAAAATGGAACGCTGTTGTGGGTGTTCGGGGCCCAAATGGTGCAATTTAAGCAAGTCTCACCCACTTGCCTTCAATCACCTCTTCCTTTGACCTCTCTTCCTCCCATCATTCCCACCCTCATATGTATAATAATAGAGCAGAGTCCCGGAAGAACTGTGAATTTTCTGGTACAGTTTGTTCTGCTAGTCAAGCAGTATCTTCAAGTTGCATAGGGGTGGAAATAAAAAATGGCTGTGGAGATCAGCAGTTAAAAGGCTGCCTTGTCATTAAAAGCCTGTGTGGGGATGAAGTTGGTGTCATTCTCCTCAGGGACAATGCTATCAGTCACCTAGAGCTTAGACTATTTGGCTAACATTTGTCTAAGTACATAATTACTAGGCCCTCAATTGAGTCTACATAGACAATACGTAGACAGCTTCTGAAATGTAGTATATGATATATTTCTTGGGTGACACCTAAATTAGCAGGGTTCATTCTTCCTTCTCCTTGCTGATAGCCTTGTATCCTACGAGATGTATCTGTTAGACTGTGTTGACACTTTCAAAAGTCAGAGAGGCAGCCTCTTTCGTGGCTGACAGGCATAGTTGTTAGAATATTATTTTGCATGTTGAGGCAAAAATCTGTTCCTATGAGACCCATTTCTGATGTGGGCCATGCCAGAGGAGCAGCGAGTTGTAAGTGAGGTTCCAGGTGTCAGCCCAGCAGAAGGGAATCCTCTGATGGGACAGTCTCATTTAGGCAAGGCCGCAGGACACAGACCCCAGGATGTCTTTTGCTTTGGCTGTGCCCTTACACGTTTACTGTGGCTCTCTTTCTCTGGTTCCTAGCATGGTGTGAGTGGATGTAGGAAGCTCGCCACTGCCTGTAATATAATGTGTTTATCTCTTGGAAACATCCCGTTCTACTGGGCACTTTTACCTGTGGATTGTCAAGACGATGACCCTGACCTAAGCTGTACTGTCTAATTTGATAATAATAATGATAATTCATATAGAGTTTTGATGAATAAAACTAAGTATAAGGATATGTCTCATAGCCAGGGCCTGTGAATCACACCTAAGGAGCTGCATGGATTGTAGGTCAAGTTAATGGCTAACAACTGAGTGTCTCATAGCCAGGGCCTGTGAATCACACCTAAGGAGCTGCATGGATTATAGGTCCAATTAATGCCTAACAACTGAGTCCCAATAGCCCAGGCTAGTTTAAACTCTTTTTTTAACCTTAATGTTGAAAGATGTGTCACATGTCTCGGTGTGCATCACAGTTGAAACAAAGCTTTGAAAATGACTAAGTTATACTAAGATGCTTTTGTTAAATAACTTTGAGGTGAAATACCCAAGAAGACAATCTAATGTTTTAGAAAGGCACATAGTTAAAAGTAGAACTCTTTAAGGTCAGGAAACAAGAACAAAGCAGCCCAATTATTGCTAGCTGATATACTCTCCATGCTAGGTTTGGTTGATGACCAAAGATAATGATTAATTTCTTATACCCATTTTTGTTCTTAATCTCCTGATGAAACAACTATTAATGAACAGATATGTACCCTAAAGATTTAAGTAGAGTTGACTGATGCTTTTTCATATAGAAAAGTTTAGGTTTTATTTCTTTAAGATTACTTATAAGATTACCTTTCAAGATAAATAATAAAGTAATTGGCCCTTTCTTTGTAACTGCAAAATACAGCCTTCCACTGAAAGGCTGATAAGAATACTTTGCTTGCCACATGGTTAATCAATAACTGCTTGGGTATGAATATATGTGGGTTCTTGGGATAATTTGTTTCTCACCTGTAATACATAAAGTATTTAATCATGTGAGGGAGATGAAAAACATGTTTTTCCCTATAATCACTCACTTGAAAAATGGAATACATCTATTTGACTCCTGTACTGCCTGGAAGATTCTGTTAAGGTATAAAAGCTATAAAACAACATGCGGTAGAGGGAGAGAGAGAAAAGAAGTAAAGGAATAAAGAAGGAAAATATCAAGAGAGCTTGTGAGCTCTTTTTTCCCTAACCTCCCTCAGACAGAAAAGTTTAGCTTCACGGATTCCTTGGAGTCCTGCCAAAGCCCTGTGCTACTGGTTGCCCCCCCCCCAAGATGGCGGTATGGTTCCAACCCCCAGTCCTCTCTTCTAGAGCCTTGTCTTCTGTTTGACGTTCTATACATTGAAATATTCACATTTATTCTACCTGGCCTCCTAAATGTGGCATGGGCACAGGGCTGTCTCGCTTCATGACTTGCAGATGCCCAACAGTAAAGGGCAAGAAGAGATACTTGCACATACAGATAAACACTGAAGAAGGCAGGAAATGGTAAACACGCAGCTTCTCTCTCCAAAGGGAGAAGATAGCTGGCTGTTCTCCCAGAATGCTGGGGTAAAACATAGTTTACAACCTGGTACTCCATTGCTACCTGTTGAGCCAGGCTACACCCTTATCCCCAAGAATATTATGTTTGTCATCCCTGATGTTTCCCCGCTAAAACATTGAACATTGCTTCATCCCTGTGAGTGATGCCATTGTACTTTACAACATGATGTTTGCCATGGCCATTTTCCATAGACCTTTATGGAGCACTGTTTCTAATGCAAAGCGCCCTTCTTTACAAGAGAAGCCATGTGTACTCTATAAAGCGTGTCAATGTAAACGTGTCTTAAGTTTTATTGCACTCATGGACTGAGTTAGCTGCTATCAAAAAACATTTTTAAAAATTGTGCTATGCTAAAAGAAGTGAACTGGTGTCAGGCTTTTTAAGTTTTGGTCCAGCATCAGTACCTAAGTTAGGTTGAACCGAATTTCATTCTTATCTCTTTGTGGACTATTTCCCTGCCATCCAGAAAGCCTGCAGCCCCAGTGATCTCAGGTCTCACCACTTTAAATGCTATCTATATCCTAGCAACACATATGTTTCCATCAATAGCCACCTCTTGTCCCTGAACTTCACACACACGCACGCACGCACGCACACCCTTTCCATTTAGATACAAAACATTCATCACCAGATTAACAAGCCTAAACTTGCTGCTCCAAATGACAACCTCATTATATAGTAAAATTGTTAATGACATTCTTCTAGCTGTTAGGGCTTCCCACCTCGCACGCGGCACACCAACCAGCCTCCTTGCTGACGTGAGAGACATCCGTGCTCATGTGTATCTCTGGTCAGCTATCCTCTCCACAGGGATGCATCTCTAATGCTTACTCTATTTTACACCTTTCAAGTGTTTACTCATATATCCAGTTCTAATATGAAGCCTTCCCCAATTATTCATTTAAAATTACAACCCAGACCCTTTTTGTAACTTAAACTACTCCATAGGTGTGGTTGCTAATTTCTTTGTGATTTACACATTTATTTTACTGGTTGTTTTCTCCTGCTAAAATATACTGTTCTAAAGGAAGAATCCCTGCTCCATCTTGTTTTGCTGCTTGCTGCTATGTATCTAGTATTCATATCTCCTGGTGCACCATATAAGTTCAATAAATATTTAGGAAAGGAGTTCTGAATGTCTATATATCTTACACTCCTCAGAGTTTACCTTATAATTAGTACAGTTTCAACCTAATACCAGAAGGGACTTCAAGCTTCTGAGTTGGCTTAAGCTGTTATCCGATCTGTTGTGTTCCTGTCTTCTCTAAGATCAGAAGATGAGCCTGACAATTGCATTTCCTTCCGCTCTTATGTGTGCCCAGCCTAGCATGTGTTCCCAATACCATCACTAGTTCATCTGATCCAGCTGGCCTGGGGCAGATCCCGCCTCAGGGAGGAGGGCTACTGTCAGGGAGAGGGGTGCATTTGGGTGCCCTCTCCAACCTGCTTATAGCATCCTTGGCCTTCCTTTCTCTCTCTTTCCCAGCTCTCCCAGGAACTCTAACGTGACACACCGGCCAGGGCAGCAGAAAATCAGAGGCAGCACAAGGGAGATGTGCTATGCATTTAGCTCATCCTTGGTTTTTAAATTTTTCATTGTAATGTAGAAGTTATCTCTGTGTATTTTTGATTAAACTTGGTTGAGACTATTCCGTACTTGATGAGATGGGCAGTGGGATCCGATTCCTTTACATTTCTTCTAGCTGTTGACTTTTCAGGAATGAACATACTCTATCTTTAAAGAAACTAGAGAGGAAGTTTCAATTTTAGACAATCAAACTTATTTTCTTAAGTACAAAGTCCCTATATTTTCCATATTAGTATGTATGTTAAAAAACATAAACCATTGGTTATCTTTCCCTTTGCTGACAGCGAAACAGGACTCTCTTATGACGCACTATAGGCTAGCTACAATTTGTACTGAATTTTGGCAGAGTGAACTTTCTAGGTTATTTTCTTTTTAAGAAGCACTACAAAATTGTCAAAGAAGGTTTAAAACTTTTTAAAAGTAGCAATCTGGCAATTCCAGGGAGTTATCATAATATCTATGGGGCTAAAGGCAGAGAAAGTGTGTGTTGTTACGAGTGTTTAATGGCATGTTTTAAATGCTAACTTTTTTCAGTGCTGGGAATCAAATCCAAGCCTCTACCTATGCTAGACAAGTGCTGCATTGCCAGCCTCCATCCTCAGCCCCAAGTGATGACATCTACATGCCACATAGGAGTGTCAGCTTCACCCAATTGTTCAAAATCGGAGGAGATACACTTCTTCTTTAGAAGATCTGTAAAATATATTTCTTCTTTAGAAGCTATTAGGTTCTATATCCTTAAAAATGGTATTGTGTGTGTCTGCATGCATGCACCTGTATGTGTATGTACATGACATATGCACACACGTGTACAAAGCAAAGTAGATAACTCTGATTTTAACTTGTTAAAATATTAAGCTATAATTTAATCAAATTTTCCTTCATACTGTAAAAATATCAGAAACCTATACTCTTAAGAACTACTCAAACAAACATGAATTCCTTGGTACAGTCTTCCAGGGCCCAGCATCCTCTCTAAACAGCTCACTGCCCTCTGTGAGAAGAGACCAGACAGTGTACCCCAGAACACCAGGGTGCTGAAGGGACAGATGCTCAGCCTGCCTCCGTGAGCCCCAGCCTGCTCCCTAGTCTGCTCACACCCTGCTTTATGTGCAGTCATTTCCAACTTTGTCAGAAAACTTTCCTAGTAGCTCCATACTTACCTAGTCAAAAAACATCAGTCCAGCCAATATTTGGACATCTAACTGGGTCTTTGTAAGGTTTTAAGTGACTTCTCTATTATTTATTCTTGTACTTTACCTTTTATAAGTCTATTCTGCATTCCTGGACCTGATTATTCTTATTCAGAAAGTTATAATTATCACAAAGCATAAAATCCAAAATTGATGCTTGTTAAATCTTAAGAGAAAAATGTTCAAACTAGACAACTCTATCAGCGACGATGCTCTTTTAAAGCCCTCAAGTCAAATTCCTCAACTAGTAGAACTTACTTAGGTTAGATAGAAAAATCAGAAGATCTGATTAAAGAGGGTAATGTGTTTGTATTAATGATTAAAATTATGACAAAACTGTTCATTCCTTTTTGCACTGCTGGGATTCAAAACCATAGCCTTGCGCAATCTAGACATGCTTTAGCCTACATAGGAAAGACACACGTGAGGCCTTCCACATGCTGGACATGCTTTCGCCTACATAGGAAAGACACATGTGAGTCCAATACTGAGCATTAGATCGGTGCTGATGTTTTCTTATTTGTTTTTTTTTTTCAGAGTAAAGGGAGAAGGTAAGGAACTCGATTTACATGGCATCCCACACATTAATCATGCCCCTCATAAGCCAACAGCTGAAGGCCTGCATTTAGCCACCTATATTTAAGTATTAATCTTTTTACGATACCACAGTAATTTGTAGTATAATAAAAATGGCAGAATTAGTCTGTCATGATGCCATATGCATTTCTAACATAAAGGCAGCCATAGTCTGGATTATGGGATGGTTAGTATTCCTCTAACTATGGAAGCTCTCAGAACAGGTGCCTGTGGAGTTGCCAAGAGCGTCACATACAGTGGCAGTCCTTTCAGTAGTTGCTCATAATTAGCTTTCATTTTGGTTTAAAAAGAAACACAACACATATTTGCCATTACCAAAGCCTGCAAATGGGAAAACACTGCTACGCTCATGGGATTAGAATGTGGGACATTTTTATGCATTAATATTTCATCTGAATTATGCCAATAGATCTGTCTCAAAAAATAATGAGACCTTGGCAAATGTTGAAGGAAAATAAAAAATAAATTCTTAACAGCTTCTGAGATCTGAAAATAGAATCTGAATAAGTGCAGAAGTACAAATATAAAATATGAACATACATAGTTTAATTAACCAAGCTAATGAACAAACGAGGTGATTGACATCAGACAGAAATAACCTTTTACCTAGCCCATTGTCATATTGGTCTCTTTTATACTTTTAATCACATTTTTTAGGATCAGCATGGCACTTAGTATTGCATAGTTACAGTTGTAGCATGTTTTCAAGAGTGAAGACCCCTTATAATGTATATTAAAACCTATGCTTTTTCTTCAATGAAAAGATATTGAGAATCCCTTCAGTACCTAATACTTTATGGGCAACTTTAGAATGTTAGTCATTAGTTTGCATTGTCTGGGCCAGAAATATATAATATAAAAACACACACACACACACACACACAAACACATATTACTGGAACTTGGTTTTGAACAAGTACATTATAATGAGCATTTGCTTAAACATGAAGCATCTATGATTTTTCTTTTGCAATTCTCTTACAAAACGATCCTCTTATTAACAGCGCTGGGCAAAGGTTCTAAGAACAAGAGTGGGTAGCTTTTCCTGTTTATTTCCAGATAGGGCAGATGGTGTAACATAAACACTTGTTCTCTCAAAGAATGTAATTTGGAAAGACTTCTGTTAAAATAGAAACCATGCAAAGGAGAATAACTGACCTTGGATATAATCACCCTTACAACAGGCGATCAGAACAGCCCCATCCTGCCTCTCTCTTCCCAGCTGCATGGTTGCTAGGATTCTCCCTCGACTAACATAAAGTATCTGTATTATAAATATTAGTTCTTTTTTATACAATTTCACATTTTTTATATCATTAATGGGTCCCATTGGGGCTATGCATGATTTCTTATTCAAGCTAACAAATACAGAGACAGCCTCTACCAGGCCCTTAAGTCCTAGAAGCAATAACTCTCTCCCTTAATCATCCCAGAGGAAGGTGGTAGGTATCTAGACCATTTACTTAGAGAGAGAGAGAGAGAGAGAGAGAGAGAGAGAGACTCGTATAGACACACCCACAAGTAGCATTAAAAGAACCAATACTAACCTCTTCACGCTGCCCAGCCTTGGTTATCTCTTGGGACTCCTTACAAAGGCCAATGTGGGAACCTGTCCCAACTTCTGTCTTTTGCAGCCTGAGCATCAGCTTTCTTTCCTCCACCGCCCTGCAGGATTTGAGTGTTTATGTTCTCTAGAACCCATGAGCATAATCATTCCTTTTCCCGAGTGTCCTCTCTGTCATCTGGTAGCTCCACCGAGTTGTGATGTCACAAAATACTATCCCGTGTAAAGTCATGCTCTCTGTTGCAGAATAAGGACTCTTCCTAGCCCTTCACTTAGACTCCTCCTTAATGCATTCTCTAAGTGGGCAATTCCCCTCCAATGTACCTACTTATTCTTGGAAGAACACAGCCAAAACTAATGACAGTACTTATCTGTGCTGAGGGATGATGGCTGGAATTCAGCGAAACTCTGAAAGTGTGGTTTAGATGATGGCTTTAGACTGGTCTAACTCTGAAAGTGTGGTTTAGATGGCTTCTGATTCATCTCACTTTAAAAACAGATGATTGTAAATATTTGTTTTTATAATTAAGTGAAAAACTATTCATTTTATAATGAAATCACTTTCTCAGTTCAAAGTCCTATAGGTGGCTTTAGGTCTTGGTTTTCTGCTTCCTGTGCCCTGGTGTCATTATGATCTCTGGTTTTTTTTTTTCTTAGTTTCCTGTCAACTGTACAAAGTCGAATATTGCCACCTCCACTCTAAAGACATATCTATTGTATTTCGAGAACTTATGTAACTAAATATACATTTATACACAATTTGAACCTTGTTTTTGAATATAAATATATTGGCCTTACTCGTGTTGAAAAATATTGCAAACCTGCTCAGCCTATATGATAGTGATTCCATACATTTTCTTTCCAGCACTTCAGAGACCATAAAGCTCCATTTCCCCCCTGATTTGCCAAAATAGTCTCTGAGGTAAGCAGCCTTCTTTGCTAGTTCATCTCTTTCCATTACAGCAAATGACTTCCTTCCTGGTGAGGTGCTGTTGTAGTAGAAAGGGAGGATTAATCACCTTTGGTCATTCAGCTCCCTCGCCCCGTTACACATACTCTAGGGCAGTGTGCATGTCTGTAATGATGATGATGATGATGAACAACAATAATGGCAAATAGGCCACTGTTACAAGATGACTATCTATTAATGACCCTGCATATGTCAAGGACAATGCACTAAATGGTATTTTTACAATGATATCTAAGCTGATTTAAGAGTAGGTCAACTATTTTATCCAAGGAGAAGCTATTTAAAGCTTTGTCATTAAAAGGCAGGAAAGAGTATTTACAAAGCTTCCTGACTTGGCTGTTATCTAAATCTGTTCCCTCCAAATTCATTTGTTATGTGTCAGATATTTATAATACACAGCCTCGACTTCAAAATATCATACTAATTGAAAGCCTTTGTTGATTTGCCATTCCTGACCAAGACTTCTGAATTCCTTAGACTGGCATACATATTCTCTGAAAGCACTTTTTATTTTTAATTATCTGTTTATGTGTGTAAGTAGCAGGGTGTGTGTTCACGTGAGGCCATGCAGACTCCTTTCTGATAGATGCATCCTACCTTGCCAAATACATCTGTACCTAAGTCCAAGGACTCGGTGTTCCAGCTCTACAAATTTGCAAGGAGAGAAGAGGCTTCTGGACTAGCCAAGTGTTGTAGAATATTTGTTTAACTAGGCAATTATGTGTTACATTTGCTTAGTTTACATTTGTTTAGCAATGTAAAGATGCCTTGCCACTAATTAAATAAAAGTAACCTGAGCTCAGAGAGGTGCGGTTAGCAGCTGGTTGATAGGAAGTAGCAGGGAGGAGCATAGCCTGGGTTTGTTTAGTTGGACAATGTAGGAGAGGGCTCCTGAGGACTCCAGTAAAGAGAGAAAGTTAGCCAGTTGCTACTCTGACTCTCTGAAGAAGCCTTTCCATTTTAGTATTGGAACCATAGAGGTTTAGTTAAAGCCACCTTTATCAGCAGCAACAGAGCCATTGTCTGGGAGCCAGACATGGCCCCATGGCATTCATAGTTTAAAACACAGCCACTGTGACAAAGGTGGAACAGCAGGCTGCTACCACTCCTCCAGGAGTCTGCTCTCTCCTGTGCCCACTGGGAGTGCCCATGGCCACCTTTCTACTGAACTCCTATTCCCCTTCAGTATGGGGCTCACACACCTCTCTTTCTAACATACCTATAGCCACGGTTAGTACCATGTCTCTGTATCCCTGAGCCTTTGGCTCAGATAAATAGAAAAATAGTCACAAATAAACCTTGATTTACTTCTTTTGTAGCCCATGAAATCTTTGAAGAACAGGACAGATGTGTTTATCCTTGTGACTTCAGAGGTGACCATGGAGTCTATTAACATAGACATAACACAGTTAACATTCAGTGTCCCTTTTAATCAATAAATGAATCATTTCTTCTTGCAATGCCCAATCTGTGTGTTAAAAGAAAGAACCATTCCCACGTGTAGTGATAATTCACTAGTATTTTAATAAATAAAGCTTGCCTGAAGATCAAAGAGTAAAACAGCCCACTGGTCAGTCTTACAGACTGGGCAGTGGTGACACACACCTTTAATCCCAGTAGTCATACTAATTTGCCATAGAAACCAGGCAGTTAGTGATGCATGCCTGTAATCCCAGACTTTGAGAGGAATATAAGACAAGAGGAGACAGCTCTTAGACACAGTTTCATTCTGAGAATTCCTGGAGACAGGACTGCCATTTTTGAACTGCGGTAGAGGTAAGAGCCAGTGGCTGGTTGATTTGCTTTTCTGACTTTCAGGATGAACACTAATATCCGTCTCTGGGTGTTTATTAACCGTGCTATACCCATGGCTGTTTTACATCCCTGAGAGGACATAGCTTGCTTGTAGTCATAGAAAGGATTCAGAGAGAACACTCATTGCCTCATTTTTGATTGTCCTATTCTAGGATTGTTCAGTTCTTGGGGAATTGTTTTGACATACTCATCTCCTGACCATACTTAGTATTTTACACCAAACAATGTGCTGTAGGAGATTTGTTTGTGTTGCCACTCTGAAACTGCCAATAGAGTCAGGCCTTGGTTCAGAGGATGAAGTCCATACTGAGCTGGCCAGAGTGGACCATAGAGATTTCTGACTGGCTCAGAGGAAGCTAGAGGGACACACAGGAGGAATAAGGAGTAACAAGGAGAGATGCGTTTTTTTTTTGTTGTTGTTGTTGGTGGTGGTGGTGGTGGTGGTATTTTTTTTATGAGGAACATAGAAAAGAGAGTCGGTGAATTTTTTCTGTTCCTCTATGGCTCTCTCAGGTTCATTCCCATATTTAACTCCTGAGTTTTACTTTTTAATAAAACAATAAAAGAAGTTGCAATATCTGGTGTCCAATACATGGCGTTAAATCATGCCAAAGCCGTGCAGAGCCTCTGATACTCAGGGCAGATGTCTAGGTTTCTCCTATCAGTTTCCCTGCATTAGTTAGCCACAGTGGCCCTTGGACCAGGTGTGTGGCGCCCGCTGTGCTCGCCCTCCCTGCCAACATAGTCGCACATCTTCACTGCGGTTGATTAATCCCATGCCCAGCACTGCCAAGGCCTCCATCAGCAGATCTGCTGAGACACCTGGGAATCCTTAAAGAGGAAATTAGGTTAAAAATGGGGATCTTTCCAATGTTATGAATCAGAAATATCATAATGCAGGGAGTTTAGTGATCCCTGGTTTAGTGCTGCTATAGACGGCTTGCAAATGGAAAAAAATAAAGGAGGAGATAAACCACTTAGCTGGGATTGAACGGATACTGATTTAAACTACTATCAGTTTGGTAATTCATATTTTATCCTTAAAATGGTTTGATAACTGTGCCAAATATGAAAATTTGATAAGATACAAACCTTAGAAAGACTTACTAATAAAAAGGAAAAAATTGACTGATAAGTTATAAGCCTTAGAAAAAACCTAATACTGAAAATAAGAAAAATATTCAGACACAGGCAGAGGAATTTAAAGCAGAACCTACCACACTATTGCATTATGAAATTGAAGAGGAGCAGCCAAAGGTTATTTGAAAAGCAACTTTAGTTCATCCAGTTACCATACAAGAATGACCACCAGATGACAGACATCCCCAAAGCTATGCAAAAATTGACTGGAATACTGTAGAAGTTTTAGATTTAAAGAGATTTAAGAAAGCAGTCATTTCATATGGTATACATTCACACTATATGAAGGAGATTTTAAATTCATGGAGAACTCAGCCCAGAATTATTCCACAAAACTAGAAAGATTTAGCTATAGCAATATTGGAAGCTGACCCTCAGTTACAATGGAAAACATGGTGGAAAGAGGAAGTTTAGATTTGATGATCATACCTTGGCACTGTGCTGTCTAGAAGCTTGGAGATTCAGGAGAGAGGACTGAGGCATTTCTAAAACAATACAAGGTCAAAAAGGAGCCTTTTCTGATTTTGTACAAAGTTTTACTTTAGCTATAAATAGAATAATATAAGATCTAGAGTTAGACAAATATTAATTGAATACTGAGCTTTTGAAAATCCTAATTCAGAATACAAAGGGGTGATTAGGCCTTTGAAGGCATAAGCAGCACCAATAGACAAATGGATTAGAAATACAGCTGATACTGGATGTCATGCTTAAGATGTGCTTTGATACATGAAATTTCTAGAAATTTTAAGAAATATCAAAATGTCAGATGTTTTACTGTGGCAAAAAAAGGCCATTTGAAAAGAAATTGTGGTATGATATTCCTAGAAAGAATGCCTTTTCTAGAGATAATCCAAACATAAGGTCCCAGCCTTCTGGAGTATGTGGAAGGTTGGCAAATGCTGTCATTGGACTAATGAATGCAGATCAACAAAAAACAGACAAGGCAACCCTTTGCTATTGGGGGCCTCTCACAGGCCCCAAAGTCAAATTTGGTTCAGTCATTTCCTATCAGCATTGGGGAAACTTCTCCACAAAGCAATTAAAAGACCTAATGCTTATTGTTAAAAACTATAGTGCTCTGGATGAAAAAAAGCCTTCAATAAATAAAACAAAATTTTCAGGAGAGACCATAAAACAAGTACTTTTTATCAAACTTCTACAAATGATCAAAAACCAAAGCTAAAGATATAAACAAAGGGCATTGTAATTGAAGGTTTTCTAGATATGGTTGCAGATGTAACAATAATTTCACTAAAATCTTGGCATCCAGATTGGCTTCTTCAGGAGGTAAGTTTTCAGCTTCTTGGGATTGGAACTTTATCTCAGGTAAAACAAGGCTCAAGATGGGTTGAATGCATAAGGCCAGGAGGACAAATAGGAAAATTTAATCCATATGTGTCTAGTATAGCAATAAATTTATGGGAATGTGATTTGTTGCAGCAATGGAAAACATGGATTAACATCCCCCCAATCTCAGAAACAAACAATAAAATAAAGAATGTTTATGAGAGAAATATTAAAGGTATTATAAAGAACAGTTGTAGACCATTCAGGTTGTATATAAGCAGAACACAACAGCTAGTGGTCTTTCAAGGGTAGCAATAGCCCTACCTTTAAAATGGTTAACTGAAAAACCTGTGTGAGTAGAACAAAGGCTTTTGATATCAGAAAAATTACAGTCACTAGAACAGCTTGTACAGGAGCAGCCAAATGCTCAACATATTGAAGAATTGACCAGTCCTTGGAATTCTCCTGTATTTGTCATTAAAAAGAAATCTGGAAAATGGAGAATGGTAACAGGTCTAAGAGCTGTTAATAAGGTGATTTAGCTGATGGGCTTTCTACAGACTGGAATTCCCTTGCCTTCTTTATTACCTAAAGGATGGTCTATTAAAGCTATTGATTTAAAAGACTTCTTTTTTACTAAGCTTTATAATAACAGGATGGAGAAAACTTTGCCTTCACAATGCCTACATATAATAATTCTCAACCTGTTAGACGTTATCAGTGGAACATTCTTCCACAAGGGATGTTAAACAGCCCTACCTTATTTCACTATTTTGTACAACAGCCATTAGAAATAATTCTTAAACAGTTCCTGCAATCTATAATTTACCATTATATGGATGATATTATACTAGCTGATTTATATACAGATACCTTAGAAAAATGTTTGAGGAGGTAAAGAAAATTTTGCCTTGTTTGGGATTAAAAATTGCTCCTGAAAAAATAGAAAGAGTAGATTCTATTAATTACCTAAGATATAAGATAAGTTAACAAAGAATTCAACCACAGAAAGTACAAATCAGGAGAAGTCAATTATGAACTCTTAATGATTTTCAAAAATTGCTGGTAGATATTAACTGTCTAAAGACCACAATTGTATTAACAACTCAAGAACTAAGTAATTTATTTCAAAATTTATAAGGTAATAAGGACTTAAATAGTCCAAGAAAATTATCAACTGAGGCTGACTTAGAATTGGCTTTGGTAGTAGAGAAATTACAGGATGCACTTGTAGATCACTTAGATCCATGATTTTATTCTGGTGATACTACCCTCCATGTGTTCTCCTACAAGAATTCTTATGCAGAGAAAAGATAATATCCTAAAACAGACATTTTTTACTACACAAAGAGAGCAAAAAAGAAAGCCCATGTAGAAAAGGTTTCTTAATTGATTCTGAGAGGAAAGTGGAGACTTACTTCACCTATTAGCAGAAACAGACCCAGCAGATGTTGAGGTACCTTTTACAAATGCTGAAATGGCCTCATTATGGGGAAAAATGAACACTGGCAAAGAGTTTGCAGCATTTTTTGGGAGAGATTAACAATAAATATCCCCAAAGCAACAAGATTCACTTTATAAACAGAGCTAATTGGATCCTTTCTCATATTGTATAGGGAACAACAAATTCTGGAGTCCCCACATGTGATGCTGATGCACATAAATCAAGAAAGGCAGGTTATAAGTCAGAAAAATTAAGTAAAGTAGTTCAAAACACTTATTCAAAAATTCACTTCGAAAATCAGAATTAGATGCTATTCTCATGATATCATTGGATTATTCCAGAACCTCTTAATATAGTTACTTATCCTCAATATGCAGAAAGAGTTGTTTTGCATATTGAACTTTCTGAACTTATACCAAATGATTCAGAATTAACATTATTATTTATTCAATTACAAGAAATAATCAAAAAAAGAAGTCGTCCCTTATATATAACACATATCAGATCACATATGGACCTACAAGGCCCTCTAGCACAAGGTGATGATGAATTTAACCAGCTGTTGGTAGGAAACATCCTAAAAGTCTCAGAATTTCATATGAAATACCATGTTAATGGCAAAGGTTTGAAGAAAGAATTTTTTCTATCACTTGGCAACAAACCAAGGAAATGTCCTACTTGTTCTTTGTATAACCAAACTCCATTACCTTCAGGGAGTAACCCAAAAGGTACTCAAAGAATGAAATTTGGCAGATGGATGTGTTTCATTTTTGTGGAATTTGTAAAATTAAAATATGTGCATCATACCATAGATACATATTACAGATTTCAACTGGCAACTGCTTTAAGTTCTAGAAAGACTGATTGTGTAATTACACATTTGTTAGAAGTTATGCCCACCATGAGGATACCTGTTCAAAATAATACTGACAATGCTCCAGCATATGTCTATAGTAAAATGAAACAATTTTTTGTATATTATAATATAAAGCATATTATAGGTATACCACAAAATCCTACAGGACAAGCAGTTATAGAAAGATCTAATTGCACTTGAAAAGATATGTTTAAGAAGCAGAAAGGAGTAATAAAGACCCTCAGAGACATATTGCACAATGCTTTATTAGCTTTAAATTTTTTAAATGCCAATGAGAAAGAAACTATAGCTGTGTAGAAATAGTAGATAGTAGAAAAAGAATTGCTGGATTAAATCAACCTGTATACTTTAAAGATGTGTTGACCTCAGAATGGAAACCAGACTATGTGTTACATTGGGGGGAGGTTCCTTTTATTTCCACTGAAGAAAAGCTGTGGATACCATCAAGACTGATAATGATTAGATTTGAACAGGAGAGAATGCTTAATTAGGGGAGGTGATAGCTTATCAAATCGCATAGCCATTCCATCTAAATTAACCTATAAAACTAATAAATGTCTTTCATTTGATCAGACAATGTGCCAAAATGAGAAAGTCCCCAAAGTTAGGGTTGAGGCAAGATTTTTTTTTTCTTTACATGAGAATAAAAGCATTCAAGTTAAGAATTTGAAGACCACTGGACCATATGAACAAGAAGGACAAATAATCTGGAGAAAATGTCCCATGAAAAAGTATAGACTGGCTTAACGACATAACACCTTTCTAGCAGGAAAAAATTCTATAATCTTCTCAAATCTTTTTTTTTATGCTGCTATCTACAAAAATATGGGACAAATTGTTTTTTTGTAGTCCCAACTCAATTAACATTTAAAGCTGGTTTTGGAGTAGGAGCATGGTTCTCTCCTAAACCCAAGCATGCTTGTTGAAAAAAAAATCCAAAGTTTCTGTCTCATGTCAGAAGAGCCACCTAATAAGGGACAGAAGAAAATCAAAATTAAGGGACTGTTCTATTGTCACTAATCTTACAGTCCCTCAGATTTGTTTTAACTTTTGAAAACTTCTCTTAAGGTATAAATACGATCTCAAAATTTCTTACATTGGTATGAATTTTTTTACATTGATAAAAATTTAAGGTTGATTTTTGTTATAGTATATATGTTCCTATTATTTAAGATATTTTTATATTAATACAAATTTAACATTTTTTGTTATACTGTATTATATGTCTCTATTTCCTATTTAAGGTATTGTACAACTGTAGGTCATTTAAAAATGTAATGTAAAGTTATAGTCCTATAAAGCTATTTAGGATAATAAAAATGTTAGCAGTTATTCATCTATAATAATCAAACTTACAGTCATGTTAGGTATGTTTTCCAAGATAACAGATATATTTCAATAGAGAGACAGTCCTCAAATACTTCAAGGACCTAAAGAATATGACATCTAAAATGTTTTAATAACATAAGGATTTTCATGACAGTGAAATATGTCTGCTCCTGGCAGCACCAATTTACTTCAAAAACGGATAATGGGCATCAAAAACCCTCCATTTGAGGTGTGCTTCCAATGTGTCAAAGCTAGCCATTTGGGCAAGAAACTGCCTTTGCATCAACTACTGACAATATGTAGTCCAAATTGGACAAGCAGAACACAAAAGTGGGTAACTGCCAAACTTTGCCAAGACAAGGTAAACAGTCCTTCAAAATTCCTGCTTCACAAAAAATTCTGCTATTTATTCCAGGCCTATAGTCAAAGATGGATGCCCCAGAATTGCAGAGGAACCTTGGGTGACTGTTCAGAGAGCCATATGTCTCTGTCATTTCTATAGTTTAGAAGTTGTTTTCTCTACACTTTCAGTTTAGAGGTAGTATTATATTCCTCTTGGGTCTCTGATGGGGTTGAAGACAAGATAGTTATGGTTACAGTTTTCCTTACTTACGATAGGAAGAAAATTAGGTACAGAACTTTGCACTCAACAAAAGAGGATAGATAATGGAGTATTTTCTCTGAATTTGCCAAATAGAAATGGACTGGACACTTTGAATGTAATTCTTACTTGATAATTACTCTTATTGTATATAGTTTTATTTTGTGAAGGTCAATACCTTTCCTTTTTATTTTGATAATACCTGATAATTGTTCTTATTATATATAGTTTTACTGTGTTAGAGTTAAAAACCCTTCCTTTTTATTTAGACAAAAGGGGGAAATGTTGTGGGACAGCTTTTCTGTGGCTGTTCTTAAACTGCCAATGGCATCTGGCCTTAGTTCAGTAGGCAGAGCCCATAATGTTCTGGCTGGAGTGGACCATAGTTTTCCAGTGAACTTAGAGGAAGCTAGAGGGATACACAGTGGGGGGGGGGTAAGGAGGAGCAAGGAGAGTTATGTGGGTCTTTTCAATCAGGGAAGATGGAAAAGAGAGCAGATGATTGTTTCCCTGATCTCTCAGATTTAGTCCCTAATAGTTAACTTCTGAGTTTTACTTTTCAGCAAAACAATAAAAGCAGTTGCAAAATAAAAATGTCTATTATACTGCTAATTATCCTTTTTTCTTGTGGGAAATTCTTATCATTTTTTCTCACTTTTAATTGTCCAGCCAACTGTCCAGTAATTAATTACTGGTGATAAATGAACAATCATATTTGGTACAACTAAATTTAGTCCCATATCCCACAATCTTGGACGCTTGTAGGCATAATAGAAATACAGTCAGTGGACAAATAGGGACATATGAATTATTATAGACAGAAATAAAATATACGGCACAAATAGGAGGGAAGCATCCAAGAGACATGGTCAGAAGATAGTTCTAAGGGAAACAAAAACCACCAAAACCAAACCCAGATTCTGCCCCCAGCAAACTTCACAGTGTAGCCATCTTCAAACTTTTATCCTAAGGATGCAAACTTTGCTTTATCAGTCTATGACAGAGGGAGTGAGTTGCTTGATCCCAGCTCATTCTTTTTCTTTTACTGAAGTAAGACAAATCAGGCTTTGCTCATGCTAAGTAAGTACTCTACCACCAACCTGCACCTTCAGTGCCCAGTCTCATTCTTAATGCTAATGTCTAAATATCTGTGTTGACTCAAAAGTCATATGATGAAATCTTTATCTCCCCAAGGTGACAGATTAAGGAGGTGGGGTCTTTGCTGTGGTAATCCGACCTTTAGGGTGGAGCCTACATGAGTAGAATTAGTACCTACAGAAGAGGCTCAAGAGAAACTATCAACTGTTACCCTGGAGGATAAAATAGACAGCATTATCTCAGAGAAAACAGGAAAACCTTGCTAGAAAACTAATAAAGCAGTTTCTTGATCCCAGACTGCCAAACTCTCAGAATGGAGAGAAATAAAATTTCTGTTGTTTGCAAGTAACCCTGTCTAAAATATTTTGTTACAGCATCTGAAAATTTATGTCAGCATTTAGCAACAGAACTCTCAGTTAATTTAGGTCAGTAACAATGTCCCACTAATAGGAACATTGCCAGAATCTCAGAGTATATAGGCTGAGCACAGATGAGCAATATGATGGAAACATAAGTGACATGTTGGTTTCAGCATGTCTGTTTGACTATTAGAAGGTGTGAATTGTTTTTGTTGTTGATTTCTTTTTTTCTTTTGGTCTCCCCCCTCCCCCCGTGTACAGACACAGAGATGACTGATTTCAAGCAGCTAACTTCGACTGAGACAAAGTCTGAGTCCCCAACAGAGATCAGTAGCATTCACTCAGTCACAGCTGTGGAAGCCCTCAGGATTGCTTATCTTTAGACTCTGAGCCTGAGAATGCCATCCTCTGCCTTGTCTAAGCCACAACTAGCACTTCTTTAAAAAGGGGTTTGTGTGAGCTTTATACATGAGCACTGCACTTCCATCGCTCCCCTCCCACCCCTTCTCGCTCCTGCATCCCACACTCCCCACTTCTCACAAGCCCACGATCTCTTCTTTAATTATTATTGAGAACACGTATATCAAACCTACTGAGGCCATTTTTAGCATTGCTTATATATACACGGGTCCAGAACTGACCACTTGGGATAAGACGACACACAGAATGTCCTCCTTGGAAGAAAGTGATTCTCCCTCTCTCAGCAGCCATTGAACACCCGAAGTCCCTCACACAGGAGTGAAACCTTGTAGAATTTCCCTGTCCACACTGGCATGAGAAGTTGTCATTATACCAGTCTTACTTAACAACCATATTGTTGTGATTGCATGAGTCTACTTCCTATTATGTCTAGGGGACACTGTGAAGCAGGAGGTGCCTGTGACGCTGGGTACTAAGCCACAGTTACATTAAGTTTTTTGAACTTTATTAACCAACATGCTACTCAACTTCAGAAGCCATATGACCTAGAACAGAATACTTGGCACAGCTGGGTGGTGGTGGCGCACGCCTTTAATCCCAGCATTCAGGAGGCAGAGGCAGGCAGACCTCTGTGAGTTTGAGACCAGCCTGGTCTACAAGAGCTAGTTCCAGCACAGGCTCCAAAGCTACAGAGAAACCCTGTCTCCAAAAACCAAAAAAAAAAAAAAGAATATTTGGCACAATGTAAAATGTAATGGTAATTCTGTGCTATTATTGTATTTATGAAAAAATAAAATTGTAAGGAAATAGGAAAATTTTAAAGATCCACCAGGAAAACTACTTTACTAAAAAACAAAATTATAAAATGTGTATATGAACATGGAGACAGATAAGGGATATCCGGGTTATTAATTCTGACAATGTGCATTTTGACTTTTGCTTCCTACAGTGACATAGTGGTATAGCTAAAGTTTCATTGGGTGTGGTGGTGCTCACCTAGAATCTCTGTGAGGTTGAAACAGGAGATTCACCACAAATTTGAGGCCAACATGGGCTACACAGTGAGCTGGAGGCCAGCCTGCTCTATAGAGCAAGACCTGATCTCAAGACAAAAAAAAAAAGGAAAAAAAAGAACATGTAAACCAAGTCATTGCAAATAAAATAAATAATATACTGACTTATCTGTATTGAATTTTAAAGGAGACAGCCAGCATATTTTGGCTTTGAAATACCTGAATTCTTATGCCTGAGTCTACTAACAATGAAATGTGGGATCTTGGGGAAAGATACTTTTTTGGTCCTTTGTAAAATTAGAATGTTAAAAAAAATAATGTTAGCGTTATCCAGAACTCAAATTCTGGGCACTTCAGCATACATTCACTTCAAAGAATACTTTATTATATTTTTCCCAATCTCATCTCTGTGTATTAAAGATTATTAGAATGAGTCGATTATGTAGTTCTCTATCTATAAATACAGATGCCATAGAAGAAAATGTCCAGTAACTCCAAACACTTCTCCCTTCCTGTTTCCATAGTGGCTTTTGCACACATCTATATAATATGGACACAGCGTTCCTGAGGCACTATGACTCCTGGGCCTGTGAGGCTCTCCTTTGGAGTGAGTGTGGGATACACTGGTCCTGTGTGAGGCAGTGGCCTGCATATACGGCAGGAAATTAATATGTGCTTACTGAAGAGGTGAACAAAAGGCTCAGTATCTGAAGATATTCTGATACCAGGAGGAGACTTTCAAGTGATGACTTGAAGCTTTAGGACTCTTTGCCTAGAGTCAAAATTTTCATTGATTTGTTGCCTGTTTGTTGATCACCAACTTTAGGAACACTTGGTAATGTCTGCAAGCTATTTTATTTCTGGTTAGGGTATTGCTACCTTTAATTTAGTAATAAAAAGGACAGTGATTTGTGCTAGTATGAGTCAAAAGGTTTTTATTTATCTGTGAACTGAGGAATTTACACAGGGTGCCTTCCACTCATCCTGGGGGCAATGGGAGGGAGGGGCATTAGTACTGTTGACTTCAAGGGCAGCTGGAAGACTTTTCTTGGGAAACATAGCTAGACAGTTACATGGATAACTAAGTAATGCATGCTATAAACTTCAAATAGGGGTTTTCTTCTATGTCCTTTTCAGTTGCAGTTCCCTAAAAGAAACATTGTATCATGCTAAGGTCAGGATCAGTATCTGTCTTAAAGCCCTAGACAGTATCAGGAGGAAGATGTCACTCCGCCTGACTGTTGGAATCCACGGCTGGATTCTACCTATGCCTAGTCCCTAGATCTGGTGCCCCTTCTATAACCTGTAAAACTGCTATGGGGTGCAGAGACAGACTATGAAGGAAGGCTTTTCTCAGTTTTGGAGAAGATTGGCAATAAATCTATTTTTCCATTTTATATATTTTATGACATTTTCTCTTGACATAGCTGAATGGCCAGAGCCAGAGCCCAGGCTATTTTGCCTGTGAGCTCTGGTAACAAAAGCAGCTGCTCCATTCCCATTGTCTTGTGTGCCATCTAAATGAAGGCATCCATTCTCCTTACATACCGTCCTAATGAAAAGCAAAGAAAGTCAGGAAGGGCCAGTGGCTTCAATTGCGACCAAACACCCTACCGTTGCCCTGCCCTGCTCCCTATTGGCTGCCTGTCCTGCACAGAAGTCTCTTAGAGTAGCTGTGGCCCAACAGGTACCCTAACACAGGTGTCCTACATTCCACATTCCCGAGTCCTGCAGAAAAGACAAAGGGTGACCCAAGTGTCATTTATACACGCCTTAGTCATGCCGTGACTGAGGCCAAGCCATTTAATGTCAAAGCATCAAAAAATAGAGACATTGGGACTTCAAGTAAAATCAGGTCATTAGGTAAAAATAGATTTCAATAGAGGTAAAATGTCAACATTAAAGAGCATACCGCAGTATCCCGGCGTTCCACATACTGTCTTCATGAGCACTTGGTGTTCCACAATTTTAGAAAGTCCAAAATCAGCTAGAAATACAAGAGAAGAATTTAGCATGCCAAGACTTTTCTCAGCTTTTATAAGTACTTCTGCTTTTCAAAAACAAAACTAATGTGTTTGTTGACTTCTGATCTGATGGTGGGAGGATGTAGGCGGAAACAAGGCGATTTTCTGAAGCTAAAAAAATAGTCACTCAATCATTCCCTTAACTTGGAAAAACATGACGCCAATACATCTACAAATAATTTATAATGCATGATTTTTCTTGAAATCTCAAAACCATTAACATGTAAAGAAATTTTCTTAAAAACAGTAACTGTGGTGCTTGTAAGAATTCCTGAGTTCACGTGACAGTAACTCCCAGAGACAGTACAAGATTAGTGACACAATCCCGAGTCTTTAACTCACTGGTGAAATAAAACAGATTTCCATAGATGCCATGGAAATAAACAGAAATGTCAAAAGATTATTCTGAAAATAAACAGAAATGTCAAAAGATTATTCTGATTGAAAACAAAAAAACACCAGTTGCCAATGTTTGCCAGCTAATAATTTATGCTCATATAACAAGTAAAGCCTTTTGGGGGCAGCCTGAATTCTTTCTATTTATTCCTCTGCATATTGCCTAAGTAAAATATTATCCATGTCGCTACAGTTATGACCTATTGCTGAGTGACCTCTCTTTCAAGTATGTCAGAAGGCTGCTCGAGGCCATTCTTCAAGGGAGGCAGGTACAAAACAGATACCATTTTAGACTTCAAAGATATGCCCAAGTTTCCACGAGGTGCTTGACCCTATCACTTAACACAACAGGCAGCCCTACAGAAAGCAAGGCTTTCCTGCCCAAATTAGCATCTATCCATCCATCTAAAGAGATTTCTTTTAGGATCAAATCTTTGAAAGTCATGTCAAAGGAAATGGAAACCCCTGCTGTCCACTGTCTTTCAGGAGTGATTAACAGAGTGAGCTGGCTGCCCAGCAGGCTTTTCAGAATGCTGCCCCAACTTCTCTCTGGCAGAGCAACTTAATTTCCAGAGGTGTTAACACTTGTTTTTGGTTTTTTTTTTTTGAGCTATACATTTTCTCTGCTCCCCTCCCTGCCTCTTCCCTCCCCTTCTACTCTCTTACCATGGTCCCCATGCTCCTAATTTACTCAGGAGATCCTGTCTTTCTCTACTTCCCATGTAGATTAGATCCATGTATATGTCTCTCTTAGGGTCCTCTTTGTTGTCTGGGTTCTGTGGAGTTGTGAGCTGTGGGCTGGTTTTTCTTTGCTTTATGTTTAAAAGTCACTTATGAGTGAGTACATACAACATTTGTCTTTCTGGGTCTGGGTTAGGGGGTTTTAATACAGATTCTACCTCACATCTGTCTTTGGAAATGAAAATTTGCTTTATCAAGTATATGGGAAATAAAATGTATTTTCTCCTAATAGGATAATTTCAATGAGTAGATGAGAATTGCCCAAATTTCATCTTTATGGTTTTTCTGGATGCTATATGGGGTGGAATTCTAGAGTCAATAGTTTGAGAAAGTCTTGTAGTGTAGATCATGATATGTTGGTCCACAGGTTAGCACTTTTAAGGTTTTATAAGGCAATGCAGAAAAAAATATTTCATTTGCCATTTTCTAACTTATTTGACCAAGCACAGACCCTTTGTAAGACTATGTCCTCCACAAACTCTTTTATATACAAGGGAGTTTTTCTTCAATTAGAAAACAGCATTCCGGGGAGAGCAATTTGGAAATATGGTCTTTGAGTTTTCTCTGCTAATATTAACAAGAGATTCATAGTCTACATTCGCTAATTTATACCAAGTATTTTAAAGTTCTTCATTATATAAGATTAAGCTCCAAATAATTCGTCAATTCAAAGCTAAGAATCAAAACACAAGTCAACTTTTCACTATAATTTTTTCTACAAAACCTAAGGTTATCTTTTGAGATCCTCATAATTACTAAGCACCAAGACTGGGGCTCATTTGAAAGCCCAGCAATGATCTAGGGAAGTCTAGAACACAGCATCAGGTGAACAGTCCAGAAAAGTACATGGATTAACAAGTGACATGCTATTATCACTCATAGAGGCCAAGTGTTGGAGGCAACCAGACAGAGGCAATCCCTGATAGAACATAACTTAGAATCCCATGGAACAATTGTTTTCTGCTCTGAAAGATTTGAAAACTCTCTTACCAATTTTGAGAGGTGCATCTGGGGCTGGAGTTGCATAGAGAAGATTCTCTGGTTTGAGATCACGGTGGACAATCCCATTTTCATGCAGGTACTACACAGGAAAAATAATGAAGTTAATTACATAAATTTAGTTAAAATTACAGTTGTGTAATTTTATTTATGGTTCCAATATCTCTTTCTGATGCTTTCAGGTCTACCATAATCTTATGGCTCAACAACACACATTAAGATTTTTAAAATATATATCACAAAGAAAACAAGGCTTAAGAACACAGCTTAATGAAGAGCTCATAAGTGCTGGGTGCACATGAGTGATAGAGGGAGGCCCTCAGAGAACTCAGAGACTGAGCCTCGCCTCACACATCTGCTTCTATCAAATTCATAACTAAGTTGTGTCAATTTTAATTCCAAAATATTTCCCAAATGGTTCAATTTCTTGAAGTCATTACCCCCAATTTTTTCCCCTCAAACTATTCTCCAACAAAGCCCAAGGAAGCTGTCATTTATTCTCCTTGGAAATGGTTGCTGGCAGAGAAGAGAGTTCTGGATGCTGCTGGCTAGGGAAATGCAGGGTGTCTGGCTAGAGCAGCCAATAAGTGAAGAGGCACACTCAGACTCTAATTCTCAGTTTGGCTGTGGAACGAGTCTTAGGGACCTGAGTGAATGAACATGGGTAGGCATTCTCTCTCTAATATGTTCAAATGCATGTTTAATAACATTTTAGTAATTATATGTCTAAAAGTCAAGTCCATGACACTGGTTTTATTTATACCATTTTTCCCTAAATTCAACTCAAAACCTAAAAACATTCACTTAGTTAAAATTTTAATGAAACACATTTCTTTTGCCAGGAATCACTAAATGGATTGTTACCACTTTAAATAACTGTCATACAAGAAAGCAATGGTAAAAAGGCTCAGCTTTAAAGACACAAATCTACTGTTGACAGAACATAAGCCTATATAGAAAAATGAAGTAGCAGACATGACATCAACAAATGAACAGCATACAAAACTCATTTGCATGTAGGATTAGAGTGAGTGCCTGCTGTGAGGGCAACTTCCCTGGGGGATGTTGAGGATATTTAAAAAGGACGCATGTGTGATCAGTTCATTTCCTCATTTTCACTGTATGATGCCAGGTCTGAGAAAAGAGATTTCAGGCTTGAGGCTATAGAAATGTTTGGGTAATTAGATGTTGATTAGAAAATAATACATAACATGAGACAAGGCGCAAAAAATGGTCCTCAGTTACAAAGAAATGAGCAGCAAGCAAGTTTTAGTATGAGAAAGACAATATCCAGAGTGGCCACAGAGAAAAGATCTGTACATTCTTGGGATCCAAGAGAAACAGGGCAGGGCTGGGAATGAGAGAGCACAAGCCAGTCTCGGGGCCTGGGGGACAGGCAGTTTCTGCTCAAAGGTTAAGGACTGGTATTGGGACGATGGTGTCAGACACAATAGCACATGGTTTCTATGCTGAAGAGAGTGAGGCTGGGGAGTGGTACTATAGGTAAGTAAAGAGAAAGCTTGGTGCCCTGGTATCTATAATCCCATTGCTCCTCTGGCCAGATGGAAGGTGGATAGGAGAATTCTGGGAAGCCTGGCCAGCTAGCCTGGAGCAGGCAAAACGAACAAGAGACCTCTCGAGCCAAATCAATGATGGTGCTGAGATCTGAGATTTTTTTCCTTTGACCTCCAAACGAATAACACAAGCATACATGTGCACGAGTGCATACGGACACACAAGAAAAAAGAAAGGTCAAAGGAGGATCCAGCAGAGAAAAAAGCTATTTGGCTGCAAATGAAAAGGAAACTGCATATGAGAAGTGGAAATTTGTACATTTCTCTTCAAACCCCATTTTATTCACAGATACACAAGCAATTCCTAGATTACGTATGCATCGAAGCGGAATGTGGAATTTAAAAAGATACGGATAGATCCCCTAAATATACCTTATCACAGATCTCTTAGAACTGTAGTCGTCCAAAGCTCAAGTTCCCCTTTAAAGATTCGAAGATAGCACCGCTACTCTGGCTTCAGGGGGTGTCTAGACGTGTAATTAAACTCGCTCTATGGTCCTAACAAAAACTATGTCATTGTGTAATGAAAGCTACTACATGGCAATTTGGTTTAATTACAGCTCTGCTGTGTTCGATGGGCTGTATGTGGTTAATTGATAATGTCTCAGGAGTTGGTAGGAGGAAGTGTGAATCTCTTTAAAAATCTAACAGGACTCAGAAGAACTAGTCATTAAAGAGAGAAAACAGTGTTCTAGCTGCAGTTTTCCTACTGGGGATGAAAATCAAACTGAATAGAGCTGTTCTTTTCTGTTCTTCAGAAAACTAAGAATTAGTATACCTAATTTAAGTAAGGACATCAGAGCGAGTACCCCATTTCTGTGTCATCTCTGCTTTGAACACCTGCTGCTTACATTGCTTGATCTTGACCTCTATACGTGACTTCAAAACTGTCTGCAGAGGAGAGGCATCTCCCATGACCAAACCAGCAGATCTTGAGGTACCATCTGACGGGACCTATGTTACTGTATGCCTTGGTCCCTCACACATACCAAGTCTGGGATTGCTGACATATTACCTATTTCAGAGGCATCCTTGGTGCTCCGGTTTCCCTTCCTAGCCTTGGGCAATTTGACCCACAGATATTAATTTCACTCATTTGTTATTTTTGTTTACATTGTCATTGCTTAGTCATAACCGTCATGTTCTCTATTGGCAGTGCTGCACTGTCATTTAGCCTCCCTAATAAATCCATATATCTATATTTCTAGATCACAGAATAACTCAAATCAAGGCCTGAGCTGAAAACAAAAACAAACGTCAAGCTGAAATCTCACGCCTACAACCTGAAGCCTAATTTCTCCAGAATAAAAATGTTAAGTTCTTTAATGTAAAGCCCTAATTTGTGTCTGCATCTTTTTTTCTGAGACAACTGCTAATATGCACAAGACACATTGTATGATTATTCCCATGTCATGTTACCTACGTTCCTAGGTCATTCCCAGAAAATGTAAAGGCTCTGGAAACTGAAGTGAGGGGGGTTATATGGGCAAAATCTGTGCTACAAGCGTGGGGGCCTTCATGTATATCCTCAGAAGCTGCACCTGTCACCCCACTGCTTTTGTGATAAAACAGGACATAGAAACAGATTCCCTGGAACCCTTGAGAGCCAGCAGGTCCTTCATGTGCAGTGCTGGAACCACAGAGATCCTGCCTGAAACAAGGCAGGAGAGGACCCACACCTGCGGATGTTTTCTGACAGTCACACCATACTTATACTTACACACACACACACACACACTTATACACTCATACATGTACATGCACAAATCATACACACAGCACATATATATACATTTGCATCATATATATCACACACACATATATGTACACATGCATACATCATACACATACACAAAAACATACATACACACTTGATGTGGGATTATCCTCTGTATGCTGTGAATATGTTTTATTACCATTGGTTAATGAAGAAGCTGCCTTTGCCTATGGCAAGGCAGAATATAGCTAGGTGGAAAAACTAAACTGAATGCAGGAAGAAATAAGGTGGAGTAAGATCAGACATCAGCTAGTCAGCTGCCAAAGAAAAAGACATGTAGAAAATGAGGTAACGCCACAGTCCCCTGACAATATACAGACTAATAGAAATGGGTTAATTTAAGATGTAAGAGATAGCTAGAAATATTCATGAGCCATCGTCTAAACAGTGTTGTAATTAATATAGTTTCTGTCTGATTATTTGGGTCTGGGAGACTGGGAAATGAAAGCGTGGTCTCTGCGTTACACACACTTATACATGCACACATATTCACACACACACACACACACACAAACACACAAACACACACAGTGCTACTTACCTTAAACACTCCTCCAGAATTTGACACTTTTCCAGAAAGACCTGGGGTCTACTTTTTTTTCCCTTTAAATTTGGTAGAATTTTAAGTTGCTCAGAACTAACGGAAGGCAGAGAAAGTGTCAGTGACTTGCAAGGTTAGATCCTAAGAGTCAGTGCGGTCTCTGCCTTGTGTGTTAGCTTTTTTGGTTCTCCGATCTACAGTGTTAAAAGCTGGGTGACAATAAAAAGTCATCAGGCTGTGCGACGGATATTCTACTCAGCAGGTAGCACGGCTCAGTTAAGTTTAGGCAAACATAAGAAGTCTATTGTAACAGACATGGTGATGCCAGAAATGTAAGTGGGGCTAATAAATTTAGGTGATTGATTGATTCTTCCAGCCGTCATGCTTTCTAATATGTGGACTCAGATAAGACCACAGATATTATAGAACAGGGATAATTACCATTCTCCTTGACCTGTTTCAAGTTCTCAACCACAGACTACACATGTACAAGAAAATAATTGTTTCAAAGTGAGAGTCTGAAGGCAGACAAGATAGCCCAGCATTTAAGAGCACTTGTTACTCTTGCAAAGGTCTGGAGTTGAGTTTCCAGCACCCACAGCTCACTGCCACCTTTAACTCCAGCACTGTCCCTTACCTTGGCTTTTCCACTGTCTACTTTTTCCCCTTTTTGTGTTTTCTTTCTCTATCTGTGGTGTTGAGAAAACAAAATATGAGGATCCCAGTGTCATTTCCCCCACTGTCATTAAGAATATTTTATTGTGTTTATTTATGTGGGTGGGGGCATAAACAATTTCCAGCATGCATGTGGTCATCAGAAGACAATTTCTAGAAGCTGGTTCTTTCTTTCTACCATGTTTTCTTAGAGATTAATCTTTCATGGTCAGGCTTGGCAGCAGACAGCCTCACTAGCCAGTCCATGCTGAAATTCGTTAAGGTCCTGGAACTTTGTAACTTTCATTTTGTATGTTTTATCAAGTTCAGTAAGTTATATATAGCATTTCTTTAAATTCTAGCTCCCATCATTCTGCACAGACTTTAATTCATATATGAGATTGTTCAAATATCAACATGAAGTTCAGTTTTACCTTCCTCTGTTTTACCTGGAATAGTGTTTTAAGTTATTTTTTATTTCGAGATCATAACATAATATTTCATTATTTTCTCCTCCCTTTTCCTCCCTCCAAACTGTCCCATACACCCTTACTTGCTCTCATGCAAATTCATGGCCTTTTTTTTCATTAATTGTCATTGTATGCACATATGTGTATGCATATGGTATATATACATATATACTCCTAAATATAACCTGCTCCGTCTGTATAATATTACGTGTAAGTATGTTTTCAAGCCTGACCATTTGGTATTGGATAACTAATTGGTGTGTTCCCCCCTAGGGAAGACTAATTCCGCTCCCAGCAGTATGCAATATCCTGAGTTCTTTGTGGGGGTTGAGGCCCTGTGGTCTTTCCCCTGTCCACATACGCATGTTTGTTCAGCTTATGTTTAAGCAGTTGAGTTGATGAGACTTATTGGGCGCAGCTTCTGACGTCACTAGGAGACAGCCTCACAAGCAACTCTAACCAACTCTCTGATGCTCTGGCTCTTTTTTTTTTCTCTTTTTCTTTTTTTTATAATTTATTTATTTACTTTGGTGTTTTTGTCTGCATGTATGTCTGTGTGAGGTGTTGGATTCCCTGGAACAGGAATTACAGACAGTTGTAAGCTGCCATGTGGGTGCTGGGAATTGAACTCGGGTCCTTTGGAAGAGCAGTCGGTGCTCTTAACCACTGAGCCATCTCTCCAGCCCCCCTCCCTGCTCTGGCTCTTATGCTCTTCCCACACTTCCTGAAAGGTGCAGGAGTCATATTGTTTCATATCCAGCGGGACTGGACTCCACAGCTCTGCATTCTGATTGGCGGTGGTTTTCTGCAACAGTCCCCATCTACTGCAAAAAGAAGTTTCTTTGATGAGGAATGAGACTACACTTACCCGTGGGTATGAGGACAAATATCTAGAATATACTTATGGATTATGCTGGCTTAGAAAAGCGTGGCTGGAATAGTTTTTAATGTTATATTTACAAATGTACTACATTTTTGTTTGGTTGTTTGTGACATATCTAACCTCTTGATAATTCTGTCAAGCATATTTTTCCATCTTGGATTTAAGAATTATATTAAATCTTTTGTCTTCAGATGTTTTATTTCAGAATTCTTAGTATGTGTTCTACAAAACTATTAAACACCCTCAGCATTTCTTCTACCTTCTCAATTATGTAGAATATAGTTGAAATAACTGTTCTAATGTCCCTATCTACTGTTTCTGCATCCGTGTCATGAGTCTGTTGATTGGTTTGACTTCCTGCTTCTGCATATGCCCTGGAATTTTTGATAAATGGTAGATGTGAGAGCCAGCCATGATATGCTAAGTATGGATAGGTCACCCAAAGGAAGTTCTTTACTTCCAACCATCATCACCTGCCAGAGTAGGACTCAGTCATCGATAAATTTAACAAGAGGCCTGGGTCTCAGTAGTTTACCCTGAAGCATTGCCTGGTTGCAGAAAGAACCACAAGCTGAGATTACCTGAGCACCACCCAAAAACAGATCATCCAAAGGAAATGCCTAATATTCCAACCACTGTAGATAGGATCACCTGCCAGCACACTCACCAGGACATCCCTAGACAAATGTCAGCCAATAAGGGGTCCTAAACCTCAGAAACCCCTCACCTCCACCTTTACTACTATAAACCCTTTCTAACTGAGCTCGGGGCTCTCCATTTATTCCAGTATGTTGGACATGCAGAGAGACCAAGTTTGCAAACATGCTTAAAATAAAGGCTCTTTGCTTTTACATACGGGACTCGGTCTCCTTGTTGGCTTTTGCAGGGACTTTGCGGATTTGGGCATAACAGTAGATATTGTGAAGTTTAAGTTATCGGGGACAAGAACAGATGTAAATATTTTTTAATAAATGGTAGATATTGTGAAGTTTATCTGATTGGGAACAAGCACGGATGTAAACGTTTTGTGATATTTTAAAATTCCGTTTTGGATACAGTTTGGACCTTCGCAAATCTGAAGTCTATTATGAAGCTTTGCTATATCTGTGCCTTGGGAACACATTCTTTCATTCCCAGTATAAGTTACATGCATGCTTCCACTATGTGGTCCCCCCACCTCCCGGCCTTGGACAATGTCCTCATGGTTGTGGGCAAACCAGTACTCAGCTGAAAGACTGAGAGCGGGAAAGAGCCTGGAGCTTTACAGAGACCTGGTTTCTCCTCTGCGCCATGTTACTGCCAGTCTCTGTGGGCACCTGGACATCTGTCTCCGTCTCCTCAAAATAGGAAGGCTGCTGGGGTCCTTCTGGCTTCTCTGCTGATGCAGTCTTGAAATATTACAGTCAGCTGCAGTCCTGATGTATGTTCTCCCTACACAGGAGTTGCTGGCTTGGTCTGACTGGTGTCTAATATCCAAGAACTATATTTCATGTCTAAATTTTGTTTTTTGTTCCACAGAAAAGGATAAATTCCCCTTTACTTCAGCTTTCTCCGGTGCTAAATCATATTTAGCGTAAATCATATTTCCCTACAACTGGAATTATCTTACATATTTGAGATATGTTTAAACCTAATTCGGATACACCCATAAATGCAGTTGATTCTATTTAAAAATGACGACAATTGGAACAGTCCCAAGTTTAATTCAATATTAATTAACCCAGCACTTCATTTAATATTGATGAAAACTCTACCAAATTCACTCATAAATTTCTAAGGTTTTTAACAGCAAAATAAAAAGCCATTTCAACTTGATCCTTTGCCAGAAAATTCCTTCCATTTGTGGAACCCTGGCAGTGTTTGAGAACAGAGTGAACCCAGAGTTGTGGTGGTGTGGAAGGAGAAATTCTGGAGGATGTCGATGAACTTGGCTTTGAGGAAATCTCCTTGATCAATCTTAAACGTATTAAACGCAGGATCAGTGCTTTAAAAGGGACTCTATGCTGGATTTCATTCCAGGCAGAAAACATTTACCCACTTTTATGTTCTTCCACGTATATAATGATATTAATTATAGATAGAAACAAAATAAACACTTCAAAGCACTCCAAGTAGATTAAATATGCAATAATTACATAAATATATCACTAAAATAAAAGCTTTTTAAAGGACCAATATGAGGAATTAAGAGTGAAGGTTCCTAATGTCTATATACTAGTAGCAATCAATAGTTTACACAGTAATGAAAAGATTTAGCCATAAATAAATGCTTGAGGAAACAAATATCCTACCTGATTTACACATCATATGATGTGTGCATATATCAAACCCGTACCTAGTATACTATTAATATGAATAGTTTACATGTTTTATATAGCAATTGAAAATTAAATTGCTTCAGTGTGATGCTTCCAAGATTTACAAAATAAACTTTGTAACTTATGGTTGTTCAGCAATGGCTCATATTCTGTGATGTCTTTCACGTCTTGTATCTTCCTCCCATTCATTTCCCCATCCCTCTGCCCTTTCAACCTCCCCCCAAAATAAAATACAATAAAATTTAAGAGAAAAAATAAAAGAGAAGGAAAAATCAACCTCATCATGGAAGCCATAGTGTCACACAGTGAGTCACACAGTAACCCCTTTATCCACATATCTTTACTTGCAAGTGTTCATTGCAAAGAGTCACTATACTGGTTCTAGGCCTCTAGTTTCTGCTATATTATTGATGCTGGGTTCTCACTGGGACTCCTCTTGGGTATCCTGCTGTTGCCCTGTGTCATGGAGATCCTGCAGCTTTGGGTCTGCAGGACCAGTCCCTTCACATTCTCCAGCAGATCACAGACTGGGTGGATGTTGGGGTGGACCAACCCATAACCCCGGTTCTGAACCTGGGTAGTTGCAGGGCTGGGCAGCCCACCAGTTCTCCATTGTCCTCACCACCAGGGTGAGCTCTCCTGCATTTCTACGGTGAGTTTACCCCTTGTAAAGATGAGCAAGGGATGAGGCCAGTTCTCCTGCTTTCACATCCACAGGGCAGGATCTCCCACACCTAGGCCTTTGGGGGCCAGCTCTAAGTGTTGCTCAGGCAAAGCCTAGGGGCCGCTCTCATGAGTCTGCTGCTGATAAGGTAAGGGGCAGGGCCAGCACTCTGGCTCTTATGACCTCAGTCAGGGCCTTCCCTCCCACTTGCCCCAGGCATTGATGGGTGGGAGTGGGGCATCTCTCCCAACCCATGCTGCCACATAATAGCTGAGTAATTGGAACAGATCTCCTATGCTCACGACTTTGGGGCTGGCTCACCCATACCTCCACCAGTGGGGTTGGCTCTGTTGTGCTGCCCATGGGAGGTGCAGGGCTTACTCGCCTGCTCATGGCAGGCAGGGGCATCTCTCCCTCCCTTATGACCTGAGGACCAGCTCTCCCACCTACCTCGGGCATTGATGGGCTGGGGTAGGGGGGCTCTTGTTTCTGGCAGAAAATTGCATCCAAAGATCTGTTGGGTTCTGTGGCCTTACATTTAAAGGATATAAGGCAATTTTGTCAAAACTCAGAAGGCTTCAACACAATGAATTTGAGTTCTTTGCTACATATGTAATTTAAAAACATTAACTGTCTCCATTAACCAGGGCATTAATTCCCATTAAATAAAGATTTATCTTACAGTAATATCAGATAATCAAAGTGCCTTAAGGCTGGAACTTTTAAAACCCTTGAAGGATTATTCTAAGAATTATAGTCAGTTTAGATATTGAGAGATTATTTGGAGATGAAATCTCAACCCCAGTTGCTTCTGAAACAGGTTAGCATGAATAAAGTAAGTAAAGCATATGATTAAATGGTTTTAATAACCTTAATCTTCAGATCAACATGACATTTGGTAATCATCAGTAAATGGTCTCTTTCCCTCCTGTTAATCAGGCTCTAGGAGATGTACCAAGCATATCAATCCTTATAAATTTATTTCTTCTATTTTGTGCATAAAAAATAGCAACATGTTCTATTACACATCCTGGTAGTGCTGGGATCTGGGGATCTAACTGGTCCTGGAGTCCCTGGTCTTAATCAGTGAACTGTGATGGCGAAAGTTGCACTTAAGTTTAAATGACTGTGTTTAAGAAATCTATAAAACAAAAACACCTCTGACCTGGAAGCCACACCTGCCCAAGGACAGACAACTTCCTGGGATGCTGTTCACATAAGATCACAAACCACATTCTTTAAACTTCACCGCTAAAAACAAGCTTGGATGCCTCAGCTGCACAGGATGTGCGTGATCACATGTAGGCGGAAGGTGTGTAGGCAGGAAGTACATATGCCAGGATGAATGCTTGCCCCCTGTTTGGATGAAGGTGGGAAGAACTCGAGCTTGTGGAGTTGGCCTTTCTAAGCCCCTAACTAATGTAATTCACCATCATCTTCTTGGAATCTTGGGTATGGACATGGCCAGTGGCCATCGTCCCAGCCAGCATTCTAAAAAGCTTACTTCAAATTTGGCTCATTTATGGTAGTGGTCTTACTCTTGCCTGGTGGGATTAATAGAACCAAGAAAGAAGGGTGGAGAAGGCTGTGTTGATGGAGAGAGGGGTCATACCTTACTCTGATGCTTTTCACAGGACTATTAATACTGCTTCTTTCAATTGCTTTCAAAGGTTTGGTACTAAGAGTGAAAGAAAATTCTTCAATAGGAATGAAATAATTTTGGATGGAACTGCAGAGTACCAGACTACTTTATATGGGAGAGAAGCAAGTATTGGAGATGACTCCTCTAAGAAAGGAAATAGGATGTAAGATAATACATCTCAGGAAGAATCTGGAAGTTACCCATAATCCTGCCTCTTCCCTAGTAAGGGAGTGCAGAGCCACTGTCCCTTTGCAATCTCCTAAGCAAAGGGACAATTCCCTCGCCTCCTTGCCCTGAGGAAGGGATAGTTTCCTTGTCCTTGTTTTGTTTGAAGACTGCACTTTGCCATTTCCTTCCTAGCACTGTGATCTATCTGGTACCCCTACAGCTCCCCTCTGTTGCTTTCTGTGTAGTAGACACCCTATTTATGAGAAGTATGTCTACAACATGACATTTGGTAATCATCAGTAAATGGTCTCTTTCCCTCCTGTTAATCAGACACAAAATCCAGTATCTGCACAGTGTGCACTGCCTGGCTGATGGCCAGACCTTGTTCAAGAGCAGAAAGAATTAGGATTATAACCCTAAGTTACAAATGTAAGCCAAATTAAACAGCATTAGGATTTCTTCTTCACTGCATCCTCTGTGGCATGTGATCCTCCTATTAGACTATTAAAAATCACATTGTAGCCATTAACTAAAGCACCCTGTGTCTTTAGAACCAGAGAATATGAATCTTGGAACTGGAATTCTATAAATGGACATTTGGATTAAATCTGTCATATGCATCAGGAGCTGAAATAAGACAAATCTTGTATTCTTTATGAGGTGAAGTAATTTAAAATTATTTTACAGTATAATTGTTAGAAAATTCACTTGTAAAGGGTACCTACATTGTTATTATCCATTCTTAATGTATTTTCCTTCAACTTTTAGAAAATAAAAATTACCTTTAACTCAGTTCTTCTCATGAATATTTACATCATATAATTTTAATCCTCTTATAAGTACAGACAAGTTGCAGCATTACTTAATAGCATTGCTTAGGTGAAATCGCAAAATCAGTCCAATAAAACCCGTTGCGATCAATAACATAAAATAAAAAGCTGACTAGATCTGTTAAAAGAAAAAGTAGAGTATCATTCAGAAAATCATTTGTTACAGAGGTTCATATTGTTATGCATGAATGTAAAATATCTGAGTAATTTCAGAGATTAAAAGATAACCCCATAAATGTAGTCCTTTAGAACTTAATGAAGACATTACAGTAAATTTTTCTAAAAAGATAATAGAGTATAAATGTATCTCAATACATTGCTCATCCATATGAAATGTCTATGGGAATTAACATTTTATCATATGCAGAGTTACTGAGTCATTTTATGTATTCTTCAATACCAAATGATTACATGTCTACTCTATTAGCTGCACCTGCCATAAAGTATCTGTTAGCCTATTTTCTCATTGTTTTCTGGTATGTAAAAGAAGCTGAATAAGAAAATGAAGAAGCTCCTGGATTCTGACAAACACTGCGCACTTTGTCTATGTTAGTGGTTATACTCAACCTCTAAGAAGAAGACAAGAAAAATCTACAAACGGTTGGGGATGGGGGAGCTGGAACACACTGGCATTTTGGAAACACAGGAAATTGTTGAGTGGGAGTCAAGTGCTCATCCTCCAACTCTGAAGCTACCTGTGCAAACAGCAGTAGCCTGAGGACCCACCTAACATAAGTTGCATTAAATTTTATAACACTGCAGAACTGGCAAAAAAAAAAAAAGCAAGCAACATTTTTTTTCTGATGGAAAACAGTAGAAGATTCTGGCTACAATTTTGTGAATATATACTCCAACCATCCCCCACTCTTATTAATGATGCATATCCCAGATGTTTGGACTTGAAGAGTTACACCTGTGGAGCTATAAGTATACCAGCCTGCTCCTTCCCTAATACCTAGGATCAAGAGCTGAATCTGGCGGAGGTCAAACAATCAGGAATAGCTAAACTGAACATTTAAATGGGGGAACTGCCTTCATCACACTGACTTGTTGATTTGTCTGTGGGGGTATTTTCCTGATTGTCCATTTATGTACTAGGGCTCAGCCTACTGTGGGTGGTACCATCCATAGGCACGTGGGCCTGGGCTGTATAAGAAACATATCTAAATGTGATTGAGTGAGCAAACAGTGGTTCTCTATTGTCTCTGCTTAAATTCCTACCTTCAGGTTCCTGCCCCGACTTTCCTTGATGATAGATTATAACCTATAAGCAGAAATAAACATCCCCTCTGGTTCTTACAATCTCTCCACCTCCCCTTCTGCAGGGTTCCCTGAGTTCAGAGGGGAGGGATTTGATAGAGACAATCCATTTAGGACCTTGTGTTCTAAGGTCTCTCAGTCTGCATAATGTCTGGCTGTGGATCACGTACATCTGCTGCAGGAGGAAACTTCTCTACTGATGGCTGAACAAGGTACTGATCTGAGCATAGCAGAATATCATGAAGAGTCATTTGATCACTACTTTAAAAAAATAATATTTAGCTTTACGCTAGGTCCATGGGCTGTCTCGTCTCTGGTTCTTGGTCACCCTATCGGTGTCAGGTATGAGTTCCATCTCGTAGAGCGTATCTTAAGTCAGATCAGATATTGGTTCCCACAAGCTTAGTGCCGCCACTGTTCCAGCATATCTCGCAGGCAGGATGCCATTGTAGGTCAAAGGGTTTGTGAGTGCTTAGTGTTTAAGTGTCTCTTTTGGTTGCCTGAAGAGTTCCTCCCTGGACCAGAGATGCTGGTTAGGGCTGAAGGCTCCAGGTAGGTACCAGCTTGATTTCTCCATGTTCCATGAGGTGTTGTCTTCAGTAGTAGGGCCTTGCTCTCAGTTTGTGGAGAACAACAGACTGGGTTGTTTGGGGATTCTCATGGGACCCCTTTGGCCAACAGCTAAATTACATGTAACACAATCCTAGTCTTGGAAGCTTCGTTTAGTGACAAGAGATGGCAAGTTAGGAATCTATGTCCCCCCATTATTTGGTGATTTCATTTAGATTGCCTCCATATATGTATATAATTTAGGAAGCTTCTACTATATTAGGTTTCTATACCACCCCTCAAATGGTCCTTAATTTTAGGTGTCTCTACTCATATTCATTCCCTTCTTTCTGCCCCTACCCACTTGTTCCTCCCATTCCAGCCCCTTGTCCTATCTATTCTATTTCCCTTTCCTAATGAAATCTGTGTGCACGCCCTAGTCCCTTACTCTACACCTACTCTGGGTGGTTCCATGGATTGTAGCTTAGTTGTTACTGACTTAACAGCTAATTCCCACATATTTGTCTTTCTGAGTCTGAGATACCTCACTCTGCATAGGTTTTTAATTTACCCATACAACTAGATTTCATGACTTTTTTTTTCCTTAACAGCTGAGTAATACTCCATTGTATAAATGTACTACATTTTCTTTCTTCTGTTGAGTGGCATCTAGGTTGCTTCCAATTTCTGCCTATTATGAACAGATCAGAAGTGACCATGGTTGAGAAAGTGTCTTTGTGGCAAAAGAAGCTTCCTTTGGGTACATGCCCCAAAGTGATATAATTAGATCTTGAGTTCGATCAGTTTTCATCTTTTCGAGGAATGACCACACCGATTTCCATAGTGGTTGTGCAAGTTTGTATTCACACCAGTAACAGAGTGGTCCCCTTTACTCTACATCCTCCTTACTTGCTTCATTGATCAGAGCCATGCTGACAGGTGGAAGACAAAATCTCAAAGTAGCTTTGATTTGCATTTCCCTGACATCCAAGGATGGTGAACATTTCTTTGAGTGTTTCTTAGCCACTTGAGTTTCCTCTATGGAGAGTTCTGTTTAGATCTGTACCTGTTTTTATTTGTATCATTTGTTTTCTGGATAACTAGTTTCAAGTGCTGTTAAAGGCTAGGCTCACAACACACACACACACACACACACACACATACATACATGTATGCATGTATTAGGCATTAGCCCTCTATCAGATGTGTAGAGGGTAAAAGTCTTTCCCCATTCTGCAGGCTGCCACTCTGCTGAATGATGACGCCCTCTGCTGTGCAGAAGTTTCTCAGTTTCATGAGTCCCCATTTATTAGTTATTGATCTTAGTGCCTGTTCTCATGGGGGTATTTATTTATGAGTCTTCTATTTGATTCCATTGACCCATGTGCTTGATTTTATGCCAGTACCATGCTGTTTTTATCCCTATAGTTTTGAAGAACACCTTGGAATCTGGAGTGGTGATGCCTCCAGCAGTACTTTTATTATTCAGGATTGCTTTTGCTCTCAGGTATTTTGTGCTTCCATATGAAGTTGAAAATTATCCTGTCAAGAAATGTGAAGAATTGCATTGGAATTTTGGTGGAGACTGCATCAAATCTATAGATTCATTTTGGTAGAATGGCCATTTTTACCATGTTAATCCTACTGATCCATGAGCATGGGAGATCTTTCCATCTTGATATCTTCTTCAATTTCTTTCTTCAATGACTTGAAGTTTTTTTATGATACAAGTATTTCACTTGCTTGTTTAGAGTTACCCCAAGATATTTTATATAATTTGAGGCTGTTGTGGAAGGTATTGCTTCCTTGATTTCTTTCTCGGTTGATTTTTCATTTATAATTAGGAGGGCTACTAATTTCTGTGAGTTAATTTTGTATCTAGCTACTTTGCTGAAAGTGTTTATCAGCTGTACAAGTTTCTTGGTGGAATTTTCAGGGTAACGCATATTATCATACCATCTGCAAGTAAAGACACTTTAACTTCTTTCTTTCCAATTTATATCCCTTTACTATCTTTCAGTTGTCTTATTGCTCCAGCTAAGACTTCAAGACTGTATTGAATAAGTATGTAGAGAGTGGACAAACTTGTCTTGTTCCTGATTTGAGTAGAATTGCTTTGCATTTCTTTCCATTTAATTTGATGTTGGCTATGGGCTTGCTATAAATGTAAACTGTTTCTCTTTCGCTGAAGTATGCCCCTTGTATCCCTCATCTTTCCAAGATTTTTATCATGATGGGGCATTGGATTTTGTCAAAGGCCTTTTCTGTATCTGATGAAATAATCATGGTTTTTGTTTTGTTTTGTTTTGCTGGTTTGTTTGGCTTTTTGTTATTGTTGACCAGATTTATTTTGCCTTTGAGCTTGTTATATGGTGGATTGCATTTGTCTAGTTATATATGTTGAACCATCCCTGAATCTCTGGGATGAAGCCTATTTGATCATTGTGGATGAGATTTTTGATATGTTCTTGGATTCAGTTTGCAAGTACTTTACTAAGGATTTTTACATCTATGCTCATAAGGAAAACTGGTCTGTAACTCTCTTTTTTTTGGTTGGGTCTTTATGTGACTTGGGTGTCAGAATAATGTGGCTTTGTAAAATGAATGTTGCAATGTTCCTTCTGTTTCTATTTTGTAGAATACTTTGAATAGTATTAACTCTTCATTGAAAGTCTGGTAGATTTCTGTGCTAAACCCATCTGGTCCTGAGCTTTTTTGGGGGTGGGGGAAGACTTTAATGATTTTAATGACTACTTCTATTTCACGAGTGATTATATGTCTGTTTAAATTGCTTATCTAATCTTGATTTAACTTTGGTAATTGGTAGCCTTGGCCCCCTCTGGATCATAGCTTTTGTGTGCTGAAATACTACCCAGAAGATTTTCTTTCAATAATGTTAATCTCTTATTAATCACAGCCTTTTTTTCAGCTTTGGCTAGCTGATATCCATTGTTCCAGGAAAGTAAACATTTCCCTTCAATGTATATTTTTGGTAAAAAAAAATATTGTATTGTTCTTTAAGAGGGTTTGAGGTTTGGTTTTAATCAGGCTACATCTCTTTCAGAAATCTTACATCTCCCTCACCATGTCAAACTGACTTCACGTCATAATATACCACTAAATCCAAAAGAAAAAATACTTTTAGTGTTTATTAAAATTTCCAGTTCTAGAAATAATTAACATTGGTCTTATTTAACACAAAATGAGGATTCTTTTACAATGCTTTATGCATTCTACTTCTCAGGAAGAGCCAGAAATGTAATCCTCCTAGCTCAGCCAGGTATTGATACTGATGGATACCTCATGCATATACCTTCATATGGGAGCACTGTGCTCATGTACAAACAACACTTAAGTGTAGTGCATGTAAATGGAAAAGGCCTTGTTGGTATTGATCTAAACACTTAGTATTAATGATCAGTCTAAACTTAGAGAGTAAGATATTTTAAACTTGAGTCTATGTTAAAGCAATCTACAGAGAGGTTCTGAAATAAGACAGTTTTGGATAGTTGCTTTTTACTTTAAAATTCTAGGAGCAGTGGTAAAGAGACATTGCTTCTTACTTTCTGGGATGAAGAAGAAGATCTGTAGTTAGTCAAAAATCAGAACAACTCTAACAACAGCACACAGGCAGCTTACACAGCTGGCCAACACCTGAGATATCACCAGTGTGCATAAAGTCCCAATCCATTTCTACAGGCATAGCTGACACTAACAAAATGCAACATAAGTTCCAGTGGAGTAAGATGACTCTAGACCAGGAGTCAGGACCTTGGTAGCCAGGCACTGTTGAGTATGCAGCATTCAGGAGATGAGAGTGTTGGAGTCCCTTCCCTTGCTAAGGCATTGAAGCCTGAGCATAACTGCTCTTCACAAACAAGAGGGAAGGAAGACTTTTCTAGATCAGCACTTTGAGTTCAACAGCGACCCTGGAAATGATCCAACATGGTGTCATGAGCACAGCAGTCTCCTTTGCTATTCACTGGGTCCCTCTTCTACTCTGTGACAGTGGACTGTGGACACACTCTCACTAGGCATTGCTGGTTCTGACACTGATTTTTTCTTTTATCATTTTAAATCTCAAAGAATCTAGTAGAAGCAAGGTGCGCAGTAGTTACACATCAGAACATACAGAAGGCAATTCAGAAAAGAACTGCCACAGGCATTCAAGACCAAATTACTGAGAACTGGCTATTGTTCTTTTTCTTAGTTCTGAAAATTCCAATCACAAGTTAGTCGTAAAATTTTAAGACATCAAATTTCTATAACATCTTTAGACAGAAAATGGAGAGTCATACAATTCTAGTTTGTAGGAAGTGTGCTGATTCTCTGCCTGGAAACAACTTCCATTGTTCCTTTAGTCAGAAAAGTTTCTGGGATGCCTGCTAGGTTTCATTGTTGGGAAAGAGAATTCTACTCTCAGCTAAGTTACCCAAAGAGACAGACACCACTTTAAGATGTCATTTCCTCACTGTTTTTCTAAACTTTTGGCTCCTGGCTTCTTTGTTTAATATCCTAATATTAGATCAGGGATCAAATATTGAAAAGAAACTAACATGAACACCCATCATCAATAAAGACTAAAAAACATTTGGATTATATATGTCACAGTATTTTTCTTATTCTCTTTTTTCTTTTCTCTTCTTTACTTTTCTTCCTCCCATCTTTTTTTTATTTCTGTGTTTTCATTTTTTCCAAAAGTGTTCAGGTAGGCTTAAAGCCGCCAGATACATGCACACCTACAATAACAAGGGCTTCTTTCTATTACACCTATAGTGTGTAATGGGAGAAAAAAGGGGGCCAGTGGAAGAAGAGATGGTAAAATCCACTTTCCCCAAGTTCTGCCACAATGAGGTCCATGAGTTAATCATAATGGAAGTATGCGTTCCCACAAACAATGGCTCCACTCGGGTTAACAGTCTTCCAATTTTCTTCAGAGACTTGTTTAGGAAAATAAAAATAAAGACAGGAGAGTGTGAACCTTTCAGTTCCAAAGAGCTGCTTTATTTGGAGAATAAACCTTAGCAACCTCAGATGCTATTACATATTACACCAAAAAAAAACACACAAGACCCTCTAAATTGACATAGACAAACTTATATAAACCCACAGAGACTGAGGAGCATGCACAGGGCCTGCACAGGTCTGCACCAGCTCCTCTGCATATATATTATGGCTTCCAGCTTAGTGTTTTTACGGCATTCTGGGGTGTGCAAATGAGTGGGTCTTGGATTCTTGTGCCTTGCTGTGGGTTCATTCCTTTCTTTTGGTCTGTCTTATTCAATTTTGATGTGACAGCTTTTGTTTTATCTTATTATATTCTATTTTGTTATATTGCATTATTATCTCTTAGAAGCCTGTTCTTTTCTACTGAGAGGTAATGAGAGGTAGCATGAATTTGAGTCTGGGAATGAGCCAGTAAGCAGTGGTCCTCCACAAAATACGAATCAATTCCTGTCTAGAGCTGCCCTGGCTTTCCTCAACGGTGGACTGTAACCTTTGAGCTGAAACAAACCCTTTCCTCCTCAAGCTGGCTTTAGTTGGAATGTTTTCACAGCAGTAAGAAACAAACCAGGCCCACAACCACCAAACAACAGAAGGTATGTAGAATGTCATCATCAATGTAATAATTTATGTACATTATTTGGAAAATTACTAATAATATGTTCCAAAATATAACTTGATTCCCCTGGGATTCCAAGGAGAGAAGACCCTGGAGGCAGAATCTGACAAGCTTTTGATGTCATTTTTATCACTGCTGACAATGAAGTGTGTAAATGTTCAGGGGAGGACGTCCCCTACACCAGGCATCGCTTCAGATCCCAGAGCTCGGATACTGAGGTTCAAAAGGATAGAAATTATCTCCCTGCCCCCAAATCTGTTTCTGATAAATAATCTAGCTGCTGGGCTGAGCCACTAATGTATTTTATTATATATTTATAAACCAAAATAGTAGAATATTAACAGAAAAGTTTATTTCTTTTCTGATAGTTGTGACTTCTCAATTCTTATTCATTCTTATTTATGGGTAGATTATGACTACAGTATTTCAATATTGTATACCTTGAATTAATCAAAAACCCACCATCAAAACTGAACAAAAACAAAAAGAAAAAATAAAGAGGAAATTATCGTCCACAGGAATAGACTATTTATATAAAACAAGAACGACATTCCGCATCCGCTGTTCTATACTCCTGCTGCTTAACTAACCTCTCAGAATTGCTTTGTTGACACTAAGTAGACACAAGTAGACTTGATATTCACAGAAACAAAGGACAAGTGTCAGAAGCAGGCTGATTTTTAATAGTCTTCAACCTCATTACTCCTCCAAGCTGCACTTCACCCCGATTTAGCAGTGTGTGGGTGTCCATTTGATATTCAGTGAAACTTAATTTTTAGAAATTTGTGGGACCAGAATCTTTTTACCTGGAGTATGCCCTTTGTGCTATAACTGATGGATTAAAAATTGTATCATACAATCATTATGAAGATACACTCAAGTTTATTCAAGGAGTTCAGTATGTTCAGGTAATAAGACATACAAATCAAAGTGGTGCTGTCCTCTGTGAGATAGCAAAAGGGAGAAAAATTCTACCGCTTTTTGTTTTTTTTTCCTAGCCTTCTATACAAATTATATTTCCATTTATAATTACAAAGACAGTGGAATCAGTTTCCAGAATCATCTGTAGACTCAACTAAGGCAGTGAAAAAGATAAACAGCTTCTTGTCATTTGGGCCTCCTTGTGTGAATGGGAAAATTCCCCCAAACTTAAAAAGTAGGCTCCCACTGACAATCCACTGGGCTTATCATATCATCAGGTCATATGACCTTGCTCATATAAAAGGGAAGTTGGGGAAAGATGTTCTGGTAAGTTCCATCCTTTTAAATATGCTCTCCCAACAACCATTAAGACATCAGGGTGAAAGATGGCATCTACACACCAAACACTGCAGAGGTGAATTATGTAAGTCTTATGAAAAGTATAAATGTTATTCACCATGGGACTCAGAACTAAACACAGGTAGTAATTTGCTTTAGTGTTGATTCTTTTTTTTATTTCATTAACTTCCAGAACCATTCCTTGTACTTTGAAAACTAAGAACATTAGAAAAACTCTATGAACAACAGCATGAATTTTGAGAATTTTTCACAATTTCCTGTGTAATTAATCGAGTTATGATCTCTCAACTTTAAACTTGCATTTCTATAGTCCACTTCATGATGCTGGAATCTGAATTTTAGGCCACCGTTTTCCACCTCCTACTGGTCCCTTGGCTTTGCTGTGAGTGGACGTGAGGCTGAGAGCTGGATGAGGGACTGAAGGACGAGGGACTGAGGGATGAGGGACTGAAGGACGAGGGACTGAAGGACGAGGGACTGAAGGACAAGTGACTGAAGGATGAGGGACTGAAGGACGAGGGACTGAAGGACAAAGGACTGAAGGATGAGGGACTGAGGGATGAGGGACTGAAGGACAATGGACTGAAGGACGAGGGACTGAGGGACAAGGGACTGAGGGATGAGGGACTGAAGGATGAGGGACTGAAGGACGAGGGACTGANGAAGGATGAGGGACTGAGGGATGAGGGACTGAAGGACAATGGACTGAAGGACGAGGGACTGAGGGACAAGGGACTGAGGGATGAGGGACTGAAGGATGAGGGACTGAAGGACGAGGGACTGA
>LOEQ01001148.1:136973-147438 GCA_001685075.1 Bramus lutescens | reverse complement strand
GAGGGACTGAAGGACGAGGGACTGAGGGATGAGGGACTGAAGGATGAGGGACTGAAGGACGAGGGACTGAAGGACAAAGGACTGAAGGATGAGGGACTGAGGGATGAGGGACTGAAGGACAATGGACTGAAGGACGATGGACTTGCCCCTGGTTTGCTTTCTCAACCACTTTTCCTAAATCCTATTCCTAACCATACGACTCTACAAAGAAACTCTTGCACTCGGCAATGGTAGATCACTTAGGTCACTTTGGTAACCCTTGCTAATCTCCTGTGCAGTTTCCCCAGTCCGCTGAGAACACCGCAGTTACATCAGCATTTGCTGGCTGGTGTGCCATTTTCAGAGGGTAAGTTTTCTGGGCACCAGACAACATCGAGCCCTCGCCTTAGGTTCATCAGTGTTTCCATCACCTCAGTTTTAACCGTGGCAGTTATCTCTCTGATGCTACTTCCTGATAGTGCTGTCTCTACAACACCTTCTTCCAGAGACGCAGCTGGCCTTTTGTTTTTCAGGATCTAATCATCTGTTCTTTATCAATTTATTCTCTAATAAGCTAAATCTGCTCCTTTTCAGTGAGGGAAGGCAGAGGCATTTTCCCCCAGGAACTTTTATTTAATCTTTATCCTGTTTATTGTGTGGGGGGGATTAGTGTATGCACGTGTTTGAACATGCGTATATTCAGGCACACCTATGCATGGGCACATGGAGGCCAGAGGTCCATATCAGGTGTCTTCCTCTATTGTTCTCCACATTAATTTTAGAAGCAGGGTGACCAAGAGCAACTAGGGGAGGAAAGGGTTTATTTCATACTACACTTCCAGGCAACAGTTTGTCACATGAGGCGGGACAGGAACCTGGAGCAGGGATTGAAGCAGAGATCACCAAGGACTGCTGCTTATTGGTTTGCTTTCTCTGGCTTGCTCAGTTACATTTCTAGTACAGGCCAGGTTCACCAGCCTCAGAATGGTAGCGCTCACACTGGGCCCTCCTACATCCATAAGCAATTAAGAAAATGCCTCCCAGACTTGGCTGCAGGACTATCCAAAGGAGACAGTTCCTCAGATGAGGTTCCCTCTTCCTCACTGTGCTAAGTTGACAATGGACCATTAACTGACATAGAATCTCCCACAGAAACTTCAATTCCCTAACTGACCAGAAAGATCCTGGGATTTGCCTGTCTCCCTGCCCCAGCTTTTTCCCAGATGCCTAGGATCCCAACTCAGGTCCTCACATGGATGCAAGAAGCACTTTACCCAGCCAGCCTTCTTCCTGCCTCAACAACCCATTACTTTTCACCATCTTGAAGGCTTTAATGCTTTTGTTTGTAATTCTTGGTCACCACCATCACGCAATTCTAAGCAAAAAGCTCTGTGATAATACATATAACAAATCCTCAACCATTGTCCTGGAGTTTAAAACCTTTTTAGTTCTCTACTCCACAAGTACAAGTGTCTCGAGGCTCTGGAGTTATGCCTTGAAAATTGAGATGTACCGCAGAGAACTGTGGCTAGCAAACAAGACGGAAGGTTCCACTGGGGAGGGAATCGGGGCACGGTGACCTTCGGGAAACAGGCTCAGCAGGTGAGAGATGGCTACAAGAAAGGAACTGGCAATAGTGGCAGCCATGAGAGAGAGGTGTGGGGAAGGCAGAACACTTCCTCGTTGTCCTTGCTGCTTAAAGATGGCATTGTGCTGGACAAGACAACTATTCCAGAACATCCAGAGCACTCCAGATCATTTAACCAGTAACTACAGTAATTTATCCCAGGAAGACTAAAAGACCTGCCTCAAAAAGCTGAGTTCTCTCAAAGCCAAAGGGGAGAACACCATCTAAATTTACTTAAAAACTCTGATCATTGCTTTTAAAGGGGTCAGGGGAGTGAAAGTAGCAAAGTTACAGAAGGAAAGACACCGAAACACACAGAGAAAGATGGAAGACCAGGAGATATGTTACGGAAGAGATATACTTGTACCTGCAGCATATTTCCCACAAACTTTGCAATCTGTTTTCCGCTTCTGTGCTTGAGGCAGTTAGCTCCATACAGTCTCTTCACGGTGTGGTCTGGAGGGATGTGCGTGCTGGGGAGTGTTCTATCTGCCCCACACTTCTTACCACTGCCACCACTGCCAGTTCCCTTCCTGAGGTCACCACTCACCTGCTGAGCCTGTTTCCAAAATGTCACCATGTCCTGCTTCCTATGCCAGTAGAGCATCCCTTCTCTCTCTGCCGTATGTCTCAATTTTTGAGGCATGACTTCAGATGACTCTGAGTTCCCACAAGTCCCATTTTTCACAGCTATCTATAGTTTTGTAGTTGACAATAAGTTATTTCAAAAAAGTCAACAATTTGTCACAAGTTTAAACTTGCCTTGCTTTTGACCTGTGAAGCATTTAGAAAGAAGGTTTTCATTTTTGTTTTCTTTTAAGTTAGCCCTTAGTTTCAAAGATCTTTTGATAGATTGTTTCAGGGATGTTTGGTTTGAATGTGGTAGTCTGGAATCTAACCTAGAATTCTGTGAGTAGGTAAAGCGATAATTTAAGAACATAAGATTAACAACAATCAACTCAAGTTTTCAGGCCTAGAATAGAGGCTTTGGGCCTTTGTCCAACTATTTTAAAGGAGGCACCCTACCCGGAACAACCCTGACTAGACAGACGCATTGTTTCCTTAATTGATGTAACTCTAGCCCGTGGAAAATTCTAATGCTGAGAACATGTTTCTCATCCACTGATGGACAGCAGGGTTTCTCTGCCAGCCACCTGTGGCGTTACTAAGTGGAAGCCTAGTTTCTGTGAGGAACCAAAGAGCACCAGCCATGTGAAGGGTGGAGGCGACTAGGAAGAGCAAGCGGGAAAACGAATGACAGCAAGGGAGCAGGGGGGCGATTTCATCCACAGAGAGAAGTGGGTGTCACTTCGTTTCCTATGAAATGAGCAGGTATGTCATTACATAAGAAAAAGGAAACAGTGGCAACCAAGCTCCCACTTTTGTGGAATTAGGGGGTACGTATTCAGCACAGATGAAGTCATGTAGTTTTATGAAGACAGTAACACATGATATTGAACCGAGGGCACCTTGGAGAAGATACGGAAGGCACAGGCTTAGCATAATTGACTGACCTCCACACTACAGGTGAGGAGAGTACATGCTGGGTAACAGAACTGTGCTACCCAGTTAGAAGGCTCAGCTGTAGTATGAAAGCAAACGGTAACTGGAACCAGGGATTAGTCATGGTAAAAACAAATGGTCAAATGCGTGTTGTTGCCTGCAATTAGATGTGCAAACTTCAGTGGATGACTGGGTAGGAACAAATCAAGGATGGACACTAGGATTTTAGGATGCAACTGTTGAGTGGCAGTGTCACTGCGACGTTAAAGGACCAATGAGCACTGCCACAGTCCTAGGGTAAGATTAGAGATGAAGACATTTCTACTCCAGACAGCCTGAGCACAAACGGGAAGAGGTGGTGACCATGGAAGTAGTCATAGGCAGTTCATTCTTGCAAGGCACACAAGGAGGACTCCTTCAAAGTAAGATCACATTGAAAGTGAAATCATTCTTATTTTTTAAAAAAACAGGGATGTTGGCATACATTTGCACACATTTATTTTAAAGGATTTATTTATTTTTATGTGTCTGAGTGTTTTGTCTTCAGGCAGCCACATGCACCATGCGCTTGCAGTGTCCAGACAGTTGTAAACTACCCTGCAGATGCTGTGAACTGAACCCAGGTTCCCTGAGACAGCAGGAGGTGCTCATCCATGGAGCCATCTCTCCAGTCCTGAAATCACCATCTTACAAAAGCATACAAGAGACCAGCATGCATCTAGAACATGCCACTCCATGGGGAACGGAGACGAGGATTAAGAACTAGCTGTGAGGAAAAGCAGAACGGAAAGTAATAGTGTGTCAGTTTCCCTCACAGAAACAACTGCCCACTTCTCAGAGCATTCCACCACTCCTAACACACGCCACACTACCAAGAACACATTCTCCACCCTGTGGCCACAGCATACTACACAATCTCACCCTGCCCAGAAAAGGCTGGACTAGGAAGCATCGTCTGACTCAAGCAGAGCCAAATGTAGCTTCTGCCTTATAGTTTGGGATGGAGATCAAGTGGTATTTCTGTCTACTTTGAGGAGGACCCAAAAGGCTTTATGGCAATACGTTAATACAGGACATGATGCTACCCCTGGGCCACCCTCAGAGCCCGAGAAATGGGGAAAGCAGGAAAAGAGAAGAGAAAATGCTGAGAGGGAAATTCAGTGCTGGGCTGAGTTCCTTTACAGACCTCTGTAAACGTCGAGGAAACCCAGGCCCCTGCCCTGTGTTTTCTGTTACTTCCACTAAAATGAAGAATAAGATTATGTAGAACAATTCCTTTGAAGATTATCCCATTTTGGAAAAGGAAAAAGTGTCCGGTCAGTAGAAGGCATGGGAAAAGGGCTACGTCAAGAGACAGAAGTGTCTCTCTCGTCACATCTCTACCCTGGCCCATGTAATGCAGAACATATGCCACTGCATCAGGAAGAAAAGTCTCTGAGTGGTGCCAACACCAGACGACAGACCTGGGAACAGGAAAGCATCCAAAGAGGGTTGGCAAACTGCAATTACCTCACTTGGGAGGCCGACCAAGACTGACTTGTGACAGCAGTGCACACCCCAAACCACCCATAATTTACACTTTTAGTTGGTAATTGGTGTAATATATAAAGCATATAAAATGTATGAATTTTCCTAAGCTGCACATAGCTGTTCGATCAGTTTTTATTTGTCCAGATTTATACCATCGAATGAAGAGTCAGCTGAATGGGTCTGCAGCTGCCCTGCTCTCTTGTGGCCCTGATTTACACGTTTTCACAGCTTCTCCCACAGCCATGGTAGGTGGGATGTTTTACTGTCTCAGTAGAGGAAACTAAGACTAGAGGGACATAGGGATATGTCCAAACTCATGTACAAAGAAACCAAACTCAGCTCTGACTCCTACAGTGCTCCTGTTGCCGGCCTTATTTGGACTAAGTGATTTGTGTGTGTCAATAAAAGATTCAAAGATTAAAGTAAGTCTTTAATATACACATGATATTGCTATTATTGAACTTAAACCTTACAAAACAAAACCAGTAATTACAAGAGACACTCAAAGCATAGACTTAAGAACAGAAAGTGGAGGTAAATGACAGCATGTTTTAGAAACAGGAGCCAGGAAACCAGTCTCACTGCAATGGGTGGCACTAGGTTCAAGGACAATGGAGATCCAACTGAAGGTGAAAAGGTAGATGTGAGGGGAGAGTTAAGAAATGAAAACCATCCCTGAGTTTCTAACTCTAAGAAACTAGAAGGAGAAAATAACCTAGAATATGGCTGCTGTTTTGTAGAGTGAGAATATGAATTTGATATTCAATATTCATGCAACCAGGACTGATGTAGGTTGTCGAATATTATTTTAAGGTGTGTTAATTTGTTTATGTGGAACATTTGTTTTATGATGCAAAGATGTACTGCATTCTTTTATGTTGTATTTGTTTAACTCTGTGAAGCTGTGCTACTTTGCCTGCCTAAAACACTGATTGGTCTAATAAAGAGCTAAATGGCCAATAGCAAGATAGGAGAAAGGATAGGCAGGACAGGTAGGCAGAGAGAATAAATGGGATAAAAAGAGAAGAAAGATCTAGGAGCAAGAGAAGGAGAAGGACATTGGGGTCCAGCCACCCAGCTATACAGGAAGCCACAGAGTAAGAAGTAAGGAAAGGTATACAGACATAGGGAAAGATAAAGCCCAGAGGCAAAAGGTAGATGGGATAATTTAAGAAAAGCTGGCTAGAAACAAGCCAAGCTAAGGCCAGGCATTCATAAGAAAGAATATGGGTCCATGCAGATTTATCTGGGGGATGGGTGGTGGGTCCCCAAAGAGTAGAAGAGCCAAAAGAGTTTAAAAAAAAACTGTAGATGTACATGTGGAGTACAATTTTATGGCACCCTTCTCTCTCTCTCTCTCTCTCTCCCTCTCTCTCTCTCTCTGTCTCTCTCTCTATCTGGTAAGTATATTCATGTATGTGTGAGAATATGCTCATATGAGCATATGTGGGAAGTTGGAGAATGTCCAATATCTTCTATTGTTCAACTCCTTTATTTTTAAAATCATAGTTATTTGTTTAGAGTGTTTGTATGAGTCCGTGTGTGTGTGTGTGTACCATGTGCCACAATGTATGTGTGAAGAATAAAGAAAAAATTTTCAGTTCTTTCCTTCTATCATAAATCTCCTGGAGTCAACTCAAGTGCTGGGACTTAGCAGCAAATGCCTTTAACCACAGAGCCATATTGCCATCTTTGATCTTATTTTTTGAGACCAGGTCTCTCAGTGAAACCGAAAGTCAATGTTTCTGCTCAGGTGGCTGGCCAGTGAGTTACCAGAATCCACTTGTTTCTACCCCAGTGTTAGAGCTAGAGGAAATGCCTCAGTTTTAACATATGTACTAAGTATTTGAAATCTGTTCTTGTTTGCACAGCAAACACTCTTTCCCTCTGAGTCATTCCCCAATATACACTTGTTTTCCCTGTAGGTGAAATTAGTGGGATATATGTTTATGTTTGTTTCTTTGGGTGCTTTCTTATGATAGCTAACTGAATAATACTATAATTAATTGTGGGAAGATTGCATGAATTTTTTTTAAAAAATTAATTCTGGTAAGCATCCTCCCTTGGGACCTGTTCTATATGCTCAGAGAATAATTTTTTTTGGCTTTATACTAAGCAATGAATCACTGAAGTGTCCCAGCTAGTCCTCAGAGCTGGAGAGATGATCCAGCAATGAGGAGGGCTTATTGCTCTTCCAGGGGAACTGATGCCAACCCCCGTACCCAGGTAGGGCACTTCACAACTGCCTATAACCCCAGTTACGGGGACCCTGACACCCTTTTCTGACCTCATGACATACACAAGCCCACATACATATAAATATATAAAAGTAAAAATTGGGGGAAAAGAAACCAGTGACTATATTGGAAGATTTTAGCCAGCATGGTCAAACATTTGTTTCATCTAGACAATTGCCTGAAGTTCACAAGGAATTCTGAAATTTGCATATTCACAAATGTGTATTTGCATCCACAATTAAGTTATAAGGTTTTACTCTAACCTTATAATTTTTTTTATTTTATAAAATTTTATCTTATGCTTTTTCTCAGAAACAGGACGAGCATATTCATTTTCCGTCAAGTCCATTCATTTCTTATTTTAAAGGAAAAGCAGTGATCTCTATACTTCAGGCCTACGTTTACCTTATTCAACCATCTTCCACCCCAAACAAACTTAAGAAAACAACGAAACCAACAAAGAAGTAAACTGAAAGAATGCGGAGGGAAATGTTAGGGAACAAGTAAAACTCTAGAGCCCAGTATGAACTCAAGATAGAACGTAAGTAGCTTGACAAACCTATGGGGTGGCATGTCCTTCGGATTTGAGAAACCAGCTTGTTATGCGCATTAATTAAGTATGTTTTCTTGCAATATCCCATTCCCTTTGCTTATATGGTAGAGCTCACCCCATACCCGCATTTCTAGATGCCTTTTGTAGGAGGTGAGGACCGGTAGGTAAACACACATCACTGCTATTTCTTACTTACAGCCACGGCCTCCAGGATTTGCTTCACGGCGTCCGCGGCGTCACGCTCGCTGTAATATCCCTTTTCCACAATCCTAAAAAACAAATACAGAACACTTCTCAGACACATACATTTCATTGAATGGACATTAACAGAACTTAATTAAATCAACGTCATAGAAGATATATCCGAACAATTGCGACAACCCTTTCTGGCACATGGGAAGGATTCCATAAACTGCCATTCTAAAATCTTGGCTTTGCTAAGAAAATGAAAAACATTTATTTTCTCTCAGCATAAGCTATCCAATCTCCTGAAGAAGAGACAACTTTTTCATTTTAACTTTAAATTGTAAATTATTCTAAACATACACCAAGTAGATGCTATACTATATATACCTAAATAACTAATTTACAGTCAGTCTTTATCTTTGTCTATTTGCTTTCCTTCCTATTGTATTATTTTAAATCAAATAGCAGTTACCCAAACAATAGTAAATCTTTTAAAACCAGCACTATAACCACATCACACCTGTAAAATACAATAAATCCTTAATACCATCACACTTGCTGTACTGCAATTTTCTAGGTTTCAGAACATGTTAAATTTTCATTCACTAGAATTAGTTTTTAAATAAATTTTATGAAACTTGAGTAGTCATTTTTCAAAAAACCTTCATTTTTGGTTTTGTTTGTTTTAAATGTTACAGCAAGAAGCTAAACATTCTCAAAGCAAATGATATTAATAACAGAATTTAAAACCTCTAAAATGCTTTGAAATTGGGAGACAGAGGAGGATGAAATACAGGACAGAATAGTTATGATAAAAATTTAAAAAACATAAGAAAATTCCTTAAAGATTATAGTTATTAAAATTCAGAAAGGTACATGATTTTATTTTCCACCTAGTTATTCATAAAAACAGTAAAACAAACTCATAAATCTCTTAAAAGAATGAAGCTAGAATATCCTGATATCTGCCATTGTTTTATGATTTAGATATTTAAATTTTATTTTATTTTCCCTAATCATGAATGCGGACCATATTCACTCCTCCAGCTCCTCCTGGATCTACATCCCCTTCCTTACCCATTCAATGAAATGTCCTTTTCAAAACACAAACAAACAAGCAAACAAAAACCTCATCAAGTCCCATTTGTGTTTCCCATATACTCTGGACGCGTGGCCTTCCACTGAAGTGCCTGACCTACTGAAGCACACCCTTAGAGGGAATTGACCCTTCCTCTCCCAGCAGTTATCAGTAGTCAACAGTTCCTCGGCTAAGGGTGGGAACTAAGCTCAACTCTCCTTTCCGTGCTGGAATTTTTGTCTCTGCTGGAGAAGTTCTTTTGCTAGACACTTATTATGCATCAGGTCAAATAAAATGAAAAATTACAATAACTGGGGTAATTATTATTTGCTTATGTGTACTTACAAAAGCTTCAGTCGAAATTATTTTACTCATACATTTACTGACTGATTTAGTGTGTCAGGGGCTGTGGGTGTGCATAAGGGTACCGTGACACCCTTGTGTGTGTCAGGGGCTGTGGGAGGGTGCAGGGGTACCATCCTCGGTGTGTCAGGGGCTGTGGGAGGGTGCACGGGTACCGTGACACCCCTGAGTGTGTTTGGGGCTGTGGGTGGGTGTACCGTGACACCCCTGAGTGTGTCAGGGGCTGTGGGAGGGTGCAGGGGTACCGTGACACCCCTGAGTGTGTCAGGGGCTGTGGGAGGGTGCAGGGGTACCATCCTGAGTGTGTCAGGGGCTGTGGGAGGGTGCACGGGTACCGTGACACCCCTGAGTGTGCCAGGGGCTGTGGGAGGGTGCAGGTGTACCATGACACCCGAGTGTGTCAGGAGCTGTGGGAGGGTGCAGATGTACCATGGCACCCCTGAGAATGTCAGGGGCTGTGGGTAACTGCAGGGGTACTGTGACACCCCTGAGAGTGTCAGGGGCTGTGAGAGGGTGCAGGTGTACCATGACACCCCTGAGGAATTCAGAACAATTTCCAGGGCCTGAAGCCAGGAGCTCATCTCGGCAGCATGAGCCTTTACCTGCAAAGCCATCTCACTGGCCCTAAAATAACCTTAAAGTACACTTTCCGAACATTCAAATTTTGAGTCTGAGAGAAGAGGAAAGGCTGAACATTTTGACTACCACGTTATCATCTTCTCCACCTTATGCTCTCTGCAGATTCTATGATATAACCACCAACACCACAAACGTGACTGCTGTCTCCTCCACACACTCTTCCTGCAAGCTCCAGTTTTCCATAACTACCTTAGAGGAAGAGCATTGTTACAGAAAATAGCAAAGGATGACAACTGATAATTACCTTTCTTTGTGACCTTTTATTCTTAGCGCAAGGTGGTAAAAATCATTTGCTTTGTGGCTTTTAGATCTCCCTCATGCCCATTTGCTCAGGATAAGACTACCGCAACTATTTTTGGGTACTTCTCAGGCTTAGCAGGGTTAGCCTGCACAACTCTGCACTATTATTTCTAGTTATCTATCAAATGCTCAGTGCATTTGGAAAGGTAATCTTGTACCATCTAGAATGTCCCTCTTGTCCTTTGGTATAAGTCTCAAGCTTTGACCTGGATGAAGTGTTTATGTGGTTTTGAGTATAATATAGGTTAAATGTCAGATATGAACTGAAACCTTGTATACGCTAAGACTTAGCATGCTAAACCCTAATTTGCCTGTGGGCTTATTCTTTTCTTTTTTTTTACTGAACAATCAAAATTCTTTTATTCATCAGGTGCTTGCTGACTTACTGAAGACTAAACAATTTGTTCTGTGATTGATTCTTTTTTATATACTTTTTTATTAAAAATTTCCACCTCCTCCCATTTCCCTCC
>LOEQ01001148.1:99250-136620 GCA_001685075.1 Bramus lutescens | reverse complement strand
CTGGCTTCCTACCCCATCCCAGCTTGCACTCAGGTACCCCCTCCCTTCCCTTCCCTGTGGGCTTATTCTAATGGCATAAGTTGTTAGGAAGTGGAGTCTTTGATGGCTAACTGGGTCGCCAGGGATTAGTGTCCTTTCAGAGGAGATGTTTTCCCTGCACTACATGGAAACATAGCATGCAAGCAACTTCAGGGATCCAGAAATCAGCCCCTCACCAGAAACTGATCTTCTAATATAGTTATCTTGCACTTCCCAGACTCAGAACTGTAAGAAATGCATTTCTGTTGATTATGAGCCACCCAGTATAAGGAATTTTGTTAGACTGATGTTAATGAACTAGTGCAGTGTCTGTGTTCACAAATTATTATACTGTTTGGATTATACTGTTCAGGACTGTTTGGATGGATGAATGACAATTAGCCAAAATACTTCATCTAATTAATAGAGAGGGAGCCTTCCAACAGATCCATTCACTCACTCTCTTTATCTAAGAAGCAGAACAATCAACAGTCTACCCACCATGAGACAGGCCCTGGGTTCTAGCTAGACACTGGGGACTAGTTAAGCCTGAGAAAGGTAGTTGGCACCCTGTGGGTAGAAGGATAGCTCATCTCAGACCTGAAAAGTGAACCTAAGTTTCCCAGATGCAAAACTGCTGAGAACAGGGCAGAGAGTGTGTGTGGAGTATGGGACCAGGCAGGTAGAAAACTGTTCTTAATCATGGAAATAAGACTACGCTGGAAATCAGAACATGAGGATGGGCGGCAATGGTCATCAACACACCTTCCTGTCTAAAACAAGCCAGGTACTTTCTGGAGGTAAAGACGATATGGTTTGATTTGGTCCATGTAGGACTACAGATAATAAAGGAATTGTCATAGATCTATACACTCAAACAATAGATATGATGTTATGTTATATGGCAGAAAGATTTATTAATTAATTCTCTAGTGAGGAATAGCAGTATCTCTTGAACAGGTACACACAGAGCAGAGACACAACATTCTGCTGCCCCCTCATCTCAACCTGAATCTATGTACTTCATCCTGACTTCTATGACCCTTCCTCTGATGCTGTTCCAGGATCCTTCTACTAAAAGGACTCTTGTTAGACAATTTTTCATCTTTTCCACAGGGGTTGGTTTCTGGGCTTCAAATATTTCATTATCAATATTTTATTAGTTGAGCTGATGGCCCCGGCCACTTGAGACTGACTAGTTAAGGTCAATAGCAAGGAACTCTTTATCACAAATATGGGTTTATAACATGGCTCTGATAATAAGTTAAAATAGTATGGCCAAGCCAAGGAGGATGAAGGTGATGTGTGGACACGACCTCTGCAGGACTTGAATCATTCACAGAGCCTGGCAGCATAGGAATCTACATTCACATTCCTGCTCATAGGAATCTACATTCACATTCCTGCTCATAGGAATCTACCAATAACTGCTCATAGGAATCTACCAATAACTGCTCACACTATCACAACTCATCATCAAATGAATGGATGACAGAAAAATGTCAGGCTGAGGCCATCTGGACAAGTCTTTGGCAGATACCCTTTATCACCAGGCGCAAACGCACTGAACTTGGAAGTGAAGCCCATCCCAGGCACCTTAGCCCTAGAGGGAGATCTTCTCTGCACATCCTGAAAGGAAACCTGTAAGCAGGGCTGTAAGTGTGAAGCTATATAGCCTTAGATGTCGCTATAATGCTTCTTTGTAAATCTTCTTTGAAACTTAGTTTTTTAACAATATCAAAGTGATTCAGATTCAGCAGAACAGCACAACTGCCTCATGAAGGGGGACACATTCCATTATACAAGTGAGCTGGCATCTTTTTAAAAACGGCAACGAAACTGAACATGCCTGGGCAGCCAAGGGTTTACATCTCTATACAAAATGTACTAGTGACTTTGCTTTTCGAAAGTAGTAAGTTTTCAAACACTGTGAGGAGTGTAGACCTTTAAAAAATAGGAGATTTTTTTCTTTGTTGTCTCTATATTGAAGCACATCAATTTTCAAGTTCTGTGAAATGATTGGAATGTGGTTCAGATACTATCAGAATCTTGAGATCATTTTCTGAGGTCCAAGTCACATGACTTCTCTACATGAAACAACTCCCAGCACTACATTGCTACTAGGGTAGAGGGCTCAGAGCTAGAACGAAATGTCTCCCAGTATTTTCATGACAACCTTGGCCCAATGGCCACCCTGGGACCACACTTCTTACAGGATGGAGAGAGCTGGGAAAACAGCAGAAGGCAGCTTACGTAGGCTCTTTGCTACAACACCCTCTGCCTCAACAGCATCGTTCCTTAACTACTGGGGTTTTTCACTTCCATTGCTTTCCGTGAGGCTCCATGCCGGCCTCTTCTCCCGAGCTGATCTATTTTCCTTCATATCATGGTTCATTCCCCCTAATTGCAGGGTAAGAACATATGGACACTAAGCATTTTTCTCAGAGGATCTGGTTTAATGCATGACTCTGGCGCATTTGCTTCTCTCAGAATAATTGCCACAAATTGAATTGAGCACATCTCCATCCAGGCAGTTAGCGAAGGCCCTGCAGCTGAAGTGCTCAAATCTGATCATGTCCTGAGGCCTCAGACTTCCTGGCACAGAGATTATCAGCTCTACCGCCCTGCGTACCAATCACATCTCTTCCTCAAATGGCAGGGCTATCGGGTAGCTATAGGTCCATGTGCAAGAGACATTGGACTAATGAAAATGTGTAGCAAAGGGCTGGATGTCAGAAGAAAAATCCCCAACAAAACATGAGTTTCAGGAATCAAATCTCAGTGGATGACTGCAGCCCAGTGCTGTTACACACAAAATTCTATTAAAGTGAATACTTCTGTGTCTCAGTATAATTGTATGTTTCCTTCATAAGCTTCTTTTACTGCTTTTGCACCTTTCGTTGATGGCATCTTCATTTATATGCTTTTTTTTAAAGAACCAGAAGTTGTTAAACTCATTAAAAAGCACTAGCACCCACTACATGGGAGCTGCAGGGAGGAGGGCAGGTTGTGAATCGATGTGGGTGTTGGCTGGGGAGCTGCAGTACAGGAGGAAGAGGAGGGCAGATCAAATTGCAGGGCTGGGAATGGGCCCAAGGGATTTCTAGTTCAGTTCTTTCATACTGGAAATGAGAAGTCTGGCCCAGCGACTCCATATGAATTGCTGGAGAGTATATGGTTTACTCAACCGTTCACTTGACAAATATCTCACCAGGGCTTGCTTTCTGCCTTGCTTAACATTGAAACGGTGACTAAGAAACAAATTACACCCCTACCCACACTGCACCGTGCAATTGGGGATCACTCTGCCCAGGAAGGTCCTTGCGCCCATTCTCTTCCCGCTGTTCCCTAGTTCCGTGTATGAGAACCAGTTTTCTTCTAATACTTTTGCACTGTGGCTGCATTGATCAGTGTTAGGATAATTTTGTTTGGAAGCTGCTGACAGTATTAAAAATATCAGAATCCAAGTAAGTTTTCCTCCCTTTTTTCTCACTTTGGGTTTCTTGAGCTTGGAGGCAATGTGGGATGGAAACAGAGCTGGTGACAAAGCCAACAGAGTGGAGAGATGCAGGGTTACAAGTGGATATGTTGGACATGTTTGGAAATTGGTTTACTTGTACTAAAGCTGTTGAGTAGTTTGGGGGCTTCCCTGATTAAATTCATGCTTCAACAAAAGGGGGATGGATTATCACCAGGGAGGCGTCCTTTGCTATGGAAAAGGACATGGCAAGGCAGCAAAGGAAGAAGCAATAGAAACATCGGCAAAGGGCATGTGGATGTATTTCAGATCTGCTAGGAGAAATCAAGGCTGACTTACTTAGTGGTGAGCTAGTTCACAAAGGCTAGGACCACGGGGGTGCCAAGGGAGAATTGAGGGAAGAACACGGTGGTGTTCCTCTCAGCACACAGTGCATTAGTGATGCTGGTGGAACCTCTAGGAAAATTCTACCACCGACTGTCAGTATGCTTCTCATCTCCACAGCTCAGCTGGTCATCAGTGTGGCTTGGGTCGCAGGTGTGTGTTGAAGTCACCTAAAGGGGACGTTAAGATGTTTAAGGCAAAGGCGAGACTTGAGAAGTGGGGGAAGGAAGAAGACTCAGGAAAAGGATCAAGAGGGAGACACATAATCGAGGAGGCGGGTGAAATCCCAGAGAGACGGAGGATGTCAAGACCTTTCTGGAATACTGGAAAGAATGCCATTGACCCAAGTCTACAAATAAGGGGATTCAGCCTCAGTGGTCTCTCACTTCTCCACAGACACTTTTGTTCTGGCCCTTGTCTATTCCCCTTTGTCTGTCTCTATTTCTGTCTCTGAGCGCTCTTCTCTATTCTCATCATACGCTGTCAGGAGAGAAGTACCACATCTCTAACAGCACTGGGAGAAGAATCTGCCAAGTGTGAACTGTCTGAACTGCTGATGGTCCAGTCTGCTCCCATTCCCAGGCCTGGCGAGCCACTGCACTGCTTGGTGTGTGGAAACATCTGGCCGTCTTGGAAATCCCACACAGTGGAAATTCTATACTTGAAGCCTTCCACGGTTGCTTTCTGATCATTGGCAGAGTACCTGAGGTCTGTCTGTGTTTTACAGAGTTTCTCATGCCTAGACGCTACTGGTTGTACATTTTCCTCTCTTTCAGTCAACAGCTGACAGCATCTGTACTGCTTCTCTTTGGTAAAATGCCATACTCTCTATGCAGGCACCCACCAGGAGCTGCTGTATTGCCCCCAAGGAAGAACAAAGGGAAACCTACTAAACTTGCTGAAAACACCATGCCATTTTCTGTGCTGGGAGAACAAAATTCCCCTTCCTTTCTCCAGCCCAAGAGGCTCAGACTGCTTACCAGCATCCATGAAAGAACAAAAGGCTAATTTATAAGTAAGGCAGAATTGTATCTGTCAGATCAGGAATCCCTCCAACTTTATGCTTTTCCAAAGTTGTCTAACCTTGGGCAACTGATTTTCCGCATCCTTCGTCATTCTCTCTGCTTGTGAGGAAGATAGCGTTTCTCATCCTAAACGACTTTGGTAGACTCCCCAGACAACTCCTAGAGATTTCCCTGGAAGGACTTGCATAACAAGGATCTTAATATGTTACCAGGGCTTCATCTTAAAATAATAAACAAGTCTCTGTTTATTCCATGTACCTTCCAACTACCTCACCTCCATTCTTTCCTCTACACCCAAGTTCCTACAAAAAGCACACTATATATTTGCCCTGAATACATGTTTGCTCCACATATAGCCATAAAACCACATAATGAGACATATTTGAAACATCTATATCTAAAACAATATTATGCCTATTAATTCTCTAATTAACCTAACATTCCAGTAGGACAATACAATGCTTAGTAATAACTGTCACCTTGATAGAATCTGGACTGGCCTGTGAGAGAGACAGACCTCTGGACATGCTTGTGGGATTATCTTGATGGAATTCACTGAAATGGGAATATGCAGCCACTGCTGGTGGCGTCATTCCTGGCTGAGATCCTGGAATGTGCATTTGGAGAGGACCACACAGCAGTACCCACTCTCTACCCCTTGACTGCAGATACAATGTGACCGGAAGAGCTGTTTTAGGCTCTTGCTGCCTGGACTGTCCTGCCCCGATTTACTCCACCCTTCAACTGTAGCAGAATAAGCCCCTTTCTCCCTTAAGCTGATTTTGTACTTTATCATAGCCACAGAAAAAGATCTGGAGGCAGAAACAATGTTACAAAACTAGTCTGAGGTTCTATTTTGGAGTAAGACTACTGACCCTGGCTCACATAGAAGGAGCGTGACACAATAGAACAGACATGATAGAATAATCACATGCTTTGGGAGATGGCAGGCTTGGGTCCAGTCTTCTTTGTTACAGATCTCTGAAGTAGGTGATTCGACAGAAGTGAATGGGTTTCTATGATCCCCAGTTATTTGTTCTGTAAAATGTATATAAGAAGACCTACTCTGTGCATGTGTTGCTTTGAGGAGCAAGGGAACCATTCTGGTGAAATGTTATGCAGACTGCCCTGCAGGTGGCCAGGATCTGATGAGTAATTATCCTTTATGGACAATCAGATACAGTGAATCTTCACTTCAGAGGATTAAATTCATGAACAAATTTTAGCACAATTTTCATAGTACAGGCTTTCCTGAATTTGGTTAATGCCATTATCAACCATGACACCACCCTGAAGAAACAGGGTAAGAAGTAGTCCTTACTTATGGACTCTTTGTTAGTGACAGTTTCCTGAAAATTCAGTTAGTCTCAGCTGTATAGGTTAAAAGTCTTGGAATGTTAAGTAGATGGATCCACTAGTCTTGATCAGGTAATTGATGCAATTCACAGACTAAGTGCATGGAATATACTCACCCTTTCCCTTGGTTATGGACCCTTTGTGATTACTAAAAGGACACTTTAAGTTGTAGAAAGGACAGAGAAATAAATTCAGAATCAGAGACATAAAATTCAATCTTGGGTTTGAAACACACTAATATTTTCTTTAGCTCATGTCCCTGGAAAAAGAAAAAGCCCCACAAAGCCTGAAGAGTGCACAGATTCAAGACCGCTTTATGCAAGACCAGCCCAGAGTGATTTACTTGAATTTTCCACATGGAAAATCAACTGTAGTTCCTTCTCTTGCCATGGTGTGAGACTGAATTTCATAAGAAAGACTGCAAATTAACACACAGAAACCAAGCCCTCTGAAAGAACATATGGCTGCTGAATTCAAGACCATTTATCATAGGAATTATGGAGAGACGACTCGGCCAATAAAGGTTAGGTTCGCAACCAAAAATATCTTTAATAATTTGATATGGAGATATCTACATAGCAAACAGACTCCTTTTCATTCTGCTTTCCCCTGGAAGTTAAGTTTTCATAAGAGGAAAGCATAACACACTAGTATTCATTGGAAGGTCTGTGATCAGCAATGGTGGTTAGGCAGGCTCCAGGCAAGCAAATGAAACAAGCTAAATCAAACAGACTTACCTAACTACCTGTGGCTGGTGAGGACACAGACTCAAGAGGAAAAACCTTCTACTGCCATTTTCCTAAACCAATACACCCTCCAACTGTACTCTAAATACTGGTCCTGTACTGCCAATAAGTAGACCTTTAAAGAATCGATGATTCCCTGGCATAGAATAGAAGAAGGGCCTTCAGGAGGCCACCATTGAATCAGCCCAGTGCCTGCTCACATTAAACTTTTTTTTAACATCAAAACTAAAGAAAACCTGCTCTCTTAGAGGAGTCAACATTCAAAGCTTTATATTCTAAAAATCTCTCTATAAAGTCTTTGGCATTGGTGAGCAAAACCTTCTAAAAATAAGCCAGGACAAAGGGATTTACAAGGAATTCAGGTATTTCAAGTTTTAAGACAAAATGAAGAAAAAAATGTTTAATTAGAAGTTTGAAGATTCTGCCGGGTTAGCTGTGAGGTAAGATACACTCATTTACTGGGATAGAAAAATGGAAAACTTACCTGAAAGCGCCAGAGTTTGCTCTATTAGGAAGCTATTGAGACAGATGCTAAGGTTTTAAGAGCTGAGATAGGATTGAGAAGAACTGAACTCTGGGACTGTTCTTTTTCCTATTATGTCAGAAATAAGTGGATTTCATATAAAATGTATATATGCAGGTTATATGAATTTTCTAAGACAGAAAAAGCATTGGTTTTATTTTAAAATCCTACACCATCTATCCTGTGTATTTTTATGTAAATTCAACATGAAATACAGATCCTACCAGAATTTGACTGTTTAATTTTTTTATAAGTACCACAGAATAGATCTTTCACTAATAAACACAACCACCTTGACTCCAATGGACTAATGCAATTATCCCTCCACCTATTGCTCTGACTTCCTTTACTAGTTACCATTAGAGCCATCTCTAAACCAGGAATGAATTCTCATCATTGCCACTCAATAAATTAGAGCTTGGCCTAAGTTCACAGAAACAAACAATATTAGGATTTTCTTAGCTCTCAAAAAAAATGCCAGTAGATTAACTAAAAATGCAGAATTTACTTCAACTTGATAAAATTTAAGAATCACTGTGAGTTAAGAGCATAATGGAGAAGTCTGGTGATGTCAGCCATACTCAAGGCAAAACATGTTTTAAAGTCACTGGGACCATGCAAGGTGGTGGGTACTTTATTGGCTCTCTGTCAGTCGTCTAGGAAACAGGAGCACTTCATTTATTCCTACAAATAGAATTTATCAACAGCATTGTCATTCTTACTATTTTCTCCTAGAGCTGAATTAAATTTCATTCAAATTCTCTCACAGAAGCTTCACGCAAAGGGAAGGAGAGACCCTGGGTTACAATGAATTCAAATGAAGACAAGTGGTAGGCAAAGCATAAGAAGTGCTGGTAAGAGGTAACTTCCAAGTGGGGCTCTTGTCTGCGTCTATTTATAACTGAAGAGCATGATATTTCTATCTAATAGATTATAATTAGCTGAGAAATAAGCAAGATCTCCTTAGAGAGCTCTCACGGCTCCACAGCCAGTAGGATCTTAACTATAAATATATTACTGTACCCGGACGAAAGCCGTATCATAAAAATACTCAGTTAAAGTGGTGTTATTAAAGGAGCCATTATAAATACATACTAGTAACACCCCAGAGCAAGGCTGTCTAAGCACATAGGAACAAGATGACTTTAGAATAAGATACATCCTATGAAGTGCAGGACAGCTTCAAATGTGTTCCAAAGCTCACACACTAAGCACAGTACTCAGATTAGCTTACTCTGAGGGGCAGAGTCAGGATTTGGAACTGTGAGTCTGTTGTCAAACCGCCACCAGGCTACTCACGCATGCCTACATCATTACTTATTATTAAAATAGTCAAAAAGTCACAGTTCTAAAGTCTAGTCGCTTGTCTTGCTCGGTTTATCTGGCTGTTACAGAGTGATCAACTATTTAAGTCTTATAATCAATAGACACTCATTTTTCGTTGATCTGGAGGCTAGGACGTGTGTGACCAGGATACTGGCAGATTGATTCTTTCTGAGGGTGACTTTATTAGAGACACAGCCCTTTCACTGTCTCCTTCCCCTGGAGGAAGGAGTGGACACACCCTTTGGGCTTCTCTCATAAGGCCACCCATAGGACTCATCTCAGGACTCATCTCCTCCCAGATGAGCTACCTCTGATCCACTCTCTTGGGAGTTAGGGTTTCAATATGTAAATCTGAGATCAACACAAACATCCAAGGCCATCGTGGGAGTCAGGATTAGTGCTCCTCTTTCCACAAGCAAAGCCAATCAATCCCTTTTGATCCTTTCTTCTCAGTCCACTCACTGTTACCATTGCTTGGCCATTCTGGAAAGACTAACAGCACTTCTGATAGGATGCAGGCATAGTCTTCTGGCTTCCCTTAGACAGTTATCTCTCACACCTGAATCTTTACCAAGACCCTTACATCAGCTTCTCGTCCTTTTTACGAATGATGAATATCGGTTCATATTGCTATCTTCACTTTCATTCTTGGTTGAGTACCTTGATGATCACAGCAGAGGATTCCCCCAGGCCCACCCATAATTCTCCTGAGTGGGCAGGGAGAAGGGACAACTATGGAAGCCTAGAGCTGTTTTGACCAATAACTGCTCTTCCAGATTTTGGGGTATCATCTAGTCTCCCATTGTCAAGCATCTTTGAGGGATGAGTTGCGAGCAAATCCCTGAAGCTGGCAACCACAGGCCAGAGAATACCGTGCTTTACCCTGCAACATAGACCTGTTTACAAAGACTCGTATACTGGAGAGGGAAGTTTAAAGATAATCACTTAGAGAATAATGACTCATGAGTGTTTGGATCATAATGAAATCACCATTTTAAGTATGTTCTCATAAAAATAATCTCACAAATATTACTATTTAACTAAAATAGAATATAATTTTAGAAAATTCTACTTTTGTAACAATTGTTTGTGAAGATAAATAGATATTACAGCACTTTTTAAAATTACTTACCTGTATGCCTTACCAAACACTGTCCACCTCTCTTCAACATTCTTTTCAAGATTTAGTTTAAGAAAACACATCAATTCACATAATTCTTTTATTATGAAATTTTTAGGAGATTTTTTTCCTTTCCAATATTTTTGGTGACATTGAGCAAACATTTTTTTTGTTTACCCGCTAGACCCAACTCACCTGTCAAATAGTTCTCCTCCCGTGACAAGCTCAAGGACCAGACTGATTTCCATGGGGGTTTCAAATATTTCCTTAAGTTTTATCTGAGGGAAACACATACATCAAGAAAGAACATCAACAACTGCTCATTCCCATCTTCCTTGAAGATGGCTAAAATTATGGACAAGGCAATACCTTGCATTAGCAGTGGGCTGGGTCAGGTCAGTGAAAATCCCCCATGCTCCCATTAGGAAGACTCTCGTGAGGCCATGAGGCCCCTCTCTTTCTCAGCTGCTGGCTTTGTCAGTTACCTCAGGTTTTTCAAAAGCTCCATTTGATTTTGACTTTTTTTTTTCATTTTGAAAAGAAAAATCCTTTAAAAACACTTCCAAAATTTACTCTAATGTTGAAGGTTTTTTTTTTTTTATCTAGACTCAAAAACAAGATCCAACTTTATAAAACTGTTTGGAAACATCATGGATGCTAGAGACAAGCAATGCTTTCTCCTGGAAACAATGGATTTGGACTTAGGGTGTGGCAAGACAGGCTGGGTCAGGTCTGTATGCACTCTTGAGCCACTTGTCTGTGACAGGTCGCTGGAAATAGAGGTGGTAGAGATTCAGATAATCCAATCAAATGTGGACTTTCCCCAGACATTGGGGGATCCGGAGGCCAGCTCTGACCTACACGTGAAGAACACTGCACACTGATTTCCTTAGAAAGAGAAGGCAGAAGAGGCACGAAAAACGAGAAAGTAATGGTTGAGGATGTCATGCTTGAGAATTGCTCACACCAAGTCACCCCGGACTTCACTGCATACTGAACTCTAGTGCTGTCCCACACTGTGGACAGCAATGGGCTAAGCCACTTGGGACGGCCCTGTTCTCTGATCAGCAAGCCTGCATGTAGTTGGATAGCACCTGTAGGAAACTCTGGCCAGCAACGTTTGATGAGAGCACCGCTGCAGAAGCTTCTGAGAGCCCTCAGCTGATGAGGCCCTTCCAATTTTCCCCTTAAATATCAACCAGGGAACTTATAAAAATGTGGAGCTGTCATTACGGGGCAGTGAAGACAAGTGAGAAGTCAATTCACCAAGGCATGAAAAATGGCAAACACAGGGATGTGTGAAGCCTGGGTCCTGGATCGTGGCCTACAGTCCACCTTCTTACTCATCTTAAGTATTTAATGCTGTGAAGAGTCCCTTTAATTCATATATCAAGTTGTACGTACTTTGCTTTGAGAATTACAGGTCATCAGCCCAGGCATAACTTTCTCATACAAATAGGCTANNNAAAAAAAGGTAGATGGCTTCATTTTGTAAAATCAAGTTGCTGCTGTGAAAATGATTTTGTTCTTTTTCACTCCGTTGATCCGGAAAGCTTTTCACTGGGCATTTTTCTCAGTGTCGTCTGAACACAGAGCACAGCAGAGTGTCTGGGAACCACTCAGTCCTCCCATTCAGGCACATCATTTATTTGCATCTTTGCATTATTTCTGAAGCAGATATGCTCTCAAAGGCGGAAATGACTTTGGAAAGCAATGCCTTCTCCTTCTTGGGCCTTATTGGCAGCGGCATATTAAAGAGATAAGCAAACAAAAGAGGGAGAAGGCCAGTGTTTCACCAGAGCAAAATAAAACTCTCCAATTTTTCTACTTTCATGCATGAAAGGCGGCGTGCTATGCATTGTTAGTCCATCTAGTCCAAAATTGATTGTATGTGTGAGGTACAGCCTTGAGCTAGGCCATACTGTCTGACAGAGGAAGAACCCCTCCTCCCCATAACAACGATCCCATTCTACAGCCTTAGAAATGACTTGAAATTGTAAACTAAAAGCCACTTACGATGTTCGGGTGTGAGAGGCGCAGCAGAACTCCTATCTCAGTTCTGACAATCTTTTTGTCCACCTAGAAGGCATTAAAAGAGAAGTCATGAACTGAAAAAGACTCCAACTTACAAAAATTTTGACTGTGCCAGAGATCCCAGCAAATAAAATGATCAGAGAGGTGTGCTATCTCTCTGTCTCTGTCTTTCTCATCTCTGTGTCTCTCTGTCTGTCTGTCTCTCCCTCCAGTTGATCCAGTAACAGAGCACCCGAATTACAATACATTTTCCATGTTATCTATCTCATTTCCTATCACACATCATAACCACCACTACCACTAGCACACGTCGATCTTAGCTTGTCCCTATACTTCTTACTTTCATTGCCCGAAGTCTCACCCAACCTCACAGAACTGCCAATTGCTTCACCCACCTTCTTCACACTGGGCAGACAGATAATTCAACCTCACCCACAGCTACTGTCCTGTGGAAGAATGACCACATCAAGGGTTTCTGGCAGAACCAAGTCATCCCATGGTGTCCTCTCCAGGAATTGTGTGCAAATAATAGATGCAATTCCCTTCCTATTTTGAACTATGAGAGCAAAAAAGAGCAGACATCACTGCTCCCAATGTCTAGTTTTTATACTGTATGTCAACATAGGGAAAAATTACTGAGATGAAAAGAACTGCCAATATCACCTAGTTCCTGTATTGTTATATTGATTCATTTATTCTTTGAGCCTTATAATTCTATGTGCCACTAAATTCTCTTTCTTCTTGTAATCCAGAGTTAGTTTCTATTGGTGATGACTAAGAGACCCTAGTACAGCCATTCTCAACCTATGGGTTGTGACCCCTTTGAGGATCACATTTCAAACATCCTGTATATCAGATATTACATTACAGTTCATAACCACAGCAAAATTACAGTTATGAAGTGGCACTGAAAATAACTGTTTGGTTGTTTGGGGGTCACCACAACATGGGAATTTTATTAAAGGGCTGCAGCATTAGGAAGGTTGAGAAACACTGCATAGTTTCAACACGTGACATATTGCGGACAATGTCCACTGAATTTCTCATCTGCAAAATGTGAGATGCTCTCCAACTAATGTTCAGGAAATGAGAGTTTGGACGTTCTAAAAGTCATGTGCAAACAGAAAACTTTAAGTGCAGTCTGTGATGCATGTTTATAAACCCAGCCCTGGGGAGGCAGAGACAAATGGAACATTGGGGCTCTAGGCCAATCAGCAGAGCCTCAGTGGTAGGTTCAGGCCAGTCAAAGACTCTTTAAAAAGAAGGGTGGCACTAGAACCAGGACACCTTACATTGTCTTCTAGCCTCTACACACACACACACACACACACACACACATGCATGTGCACATGCACCTGCACACAAACGTTTACCTGCCCCCCAACACATCATCATTGTACCACTCACTGATCCAGGAGGGTACACATCTTTACATGTGAGTGTGAAGAAATCTATGCTCCATCCACAGGCAAACTGTGAGCCAAGACATTGCTTCCAATACAGAAGGGCCTCTACTCTCTAAGTCACTACTTGGAGGAAGAAAGGGTGGGCTTGAGGAGAAATCCAATTCCATGTCAATGTAACTCAAGACAAAGAACAATGTTTATCTGATAAATACTTTTCCTCACTGAAAATATTAAACAACAATGTTGAAGTCTTTGAAAATAAAGACTATTCGGAGGAATCTCACAAATTTTATATGCTATTTTCCTTGGCTGCAACATATATGTACACAATATATCATATTTACAATTTTTCCTGTCAAAAATAGTTTGCCAAACTCTATAGCTTTTTGATTAAAGAGATCAGTCATTATCTATAAATACCTTCAATTTTTGTGATAAAGAAAAATGTTTATGAGGAAATTGTAAAGAACTCATCTATAACTAGAGATCATCATGGCAAGTGAAACAAGCCAACTTCATCAGAAAAACATTATGTTTTCTCTCAGTTACAGAATCCAGACACACGAAGAGAGAAAGAGACAGACAGACAGACATAGGAGAGAGGGAAGGAGGGAAGGAGGGAGGGAGGGAAGGACGGAGGGTAGGAGGGAGGGAGAGAGGGAGGGAGGAAGGAAGGGAGGCTCACAGGATCAAATAACATGAAGGCAGAAAGGGGACTATATTTGAGACAAATAAAGAGATGGAGGTTGAAGGGAGCAGGAGCAGAAAAAGGACAAGAACAACAAAGCTGAAACTCAATGCTATACATAACAAAACCCCCAAATTTTCACAGCAATAAAAAATAAAAAACATTCCCAGCCCAGTAAAAAATTCACCATCACATATATTAAAAGACCAACAATTACAGAGTTAAGGTAAAGCTTCATAACCGTGGAAATTGTTGTTATTTGTGAAATCAATTAGAACACTCAGAGTATTTTTGCATATCCATGCCAAAGAAATTTAAGCTATTATTTAGCTACTATTGTGTTTTCTGTGCTATAATACTCTGACCAAAAGCAACTTGGGGGGAAAATGGCTTATTTGAGTTATACTTCCAGGTGACAATCCATCACTTAAAAAGGTCATGGTATGAACTAAACCAAAAAGAGAAGAAGAAACCATAGAAGAACACCAGCTCATTCACCGGCTCCCCCTCAACTAGCTCACTTCTAAAGCCCAAATTTACCTGTCTAGGAAAGGCGTTGCCCACATTGGACTGAGCCTTCCCACACAAATCATCTGTCAAGATAATCTCTTACAGACATAGCTCCAGGCCAATCTTCCTGAGGCAGTTCTTCAGCTGAAGTTCCTTCTGCTTTGGTCACTTGGATTTATGTCTAGCTGACAACCAGAACTAACCAGGATAAGCATTAATAGCTATAAAACAAAAATATGTTCTATTTACATTGGATGGATGGCAGCTGGCGACTCAGAAAACTTATTAATGTTATGTATGAATATCCCACACAAAAATGAAGTGTCAGTTATAAATTCTGTCTACAGAGGGACAGGGATGATATGATCTGTCAATCTTCATAACTGCCAGCTAATACAGGCAATAACATGGGAGGGCAGATTCATTGTGAGCAGAGACAAACAAGCTGGCAAGAAATTGACTTCAGCAACTGTGTGTCACATTGACAGGCTCTAGAGCTTTCTCTGTGAAAGACAAAAAAAGACATTTTAATGCATCCATCTAGTGTTCCACTACTCAAAACGTTTGGAGGCTGCCTTACCAGTCTCCCCCCAGAGACTGAATTAGAGCTGCTTTTCCCAATTTTGACAGAGTATGTGTTGAGCAAAACTCTTCCAAGTGCAGGTAACCAATACCAGCTCAAGCTTATCTGTGTTCTAGTGCAGGTAACCAATACCAGCTCAAGCTTATCTGTGCTCTAGTGCAGGTAACCAATACCAGCTCAAGCTTATCTGTGTTCTAGTGCAGGTAACTATTACCAGTTCAAGCTTATCTGTGCTCTAGTGCAAGTAACCAATACCAGCTCAAGCTTATCTGTGCTCTAGTGCAGGTAACCAATACCAGCTCAAGCTTATCTGTGCTCTAGTGGAAAATGCTGGCACATGGAAACTCAGATCTGTCTGCAGATAGCCAAATACAGAAGCTCAGACTCAAACATCTCTATGCTAATCTCAGACAATTTTCTCGTTGTTTTGTTTGTATTCAATGCATAAAACTATATGTAAGAGACATGTGACTCTAACAGGACCAAGCGTGGGTAAGGCTGATCAGCTTTGAGAGAACTGGAGTGTCTGGCTGGGGAAGGACCTGAATCTCCTGAAAACTGAATGTTGCCAGATACTGAAGCCTCCATTAATGATGGTTTTGTTATTTGTTTCCTCTTTTATTTGCTGGTCTAAAATACTGAAATGTTGTTTACTTTGATTATTCCTATGCCCCAGACTAATTAATAAATCATCAAATATTATTAATTTATAACAATTCTTACAACAGTAGGTTTAATACTCAAATTATGGTTGTTTAACAATAACTCATAGATACTACAAAGTAGTAACTTATACTGCTTTTCCATAAAGCTCTTGTAAATCCATACTGAAAGCTGATGTGTGGCAATTGCTTCCCTGGTGAATTAGTCTGACAGTCTTGTGTGTACTGGGAACTCTGCTTTCTTACTCTCTGTCTACAGTGTGTCATTTTGTCCAGGATTTTGATGTTACTAGTGACACTCGTTGAAGGGAAGAAAGCAATGTAGGACAAAGAGTACTAGCAAACAAGACAGGTAGGAGTTGAAGTTTGTATAAACCTGTCTCTAAAATACTGTATTGGGAGGGAAGAAAATCCACAGCTTGTATTATATTCTCAAAACTTCCAAAATAGAAAAAGTGTATAATCTATATTTAAAAAAAAAACCTCTCCATACAACTAGAGAGTCAAAGGTCTCTTAATTTATATGTAATGAATATCTATCATCTAGGTTTTATATGTTGGGCTCCATGTTAAACACTGGAGGAACCTACAAAAAGCAAACAAAATAAGGTCTCTTCAGAGGAAGCTAGTGATCTAATTTGGGGACAAATTTATCAATGTAATGTCAAGAGAAGATGACAAATGATGTGTTTTGCTTTAAAGTCTCCATTGGGGGCTAGAGAGATGGCTGGCTTTCTGTTAAGAGTCCTCGCAGGGAAACCAGTTCAATTCTCAGCATCCACATGGAGACACAACTGTCTCTAACTCCAGCTGCAAGTCATCTAATTCCACCGTGAGACCACCATGGACTCCGAGCACATATCTAGGTACACATGCATACAGGTATGCATAAAACCAAATTAAAACCCAAACCTGCATTGTTCAATGCAAGATAACCTCCATGGTTGAAATAATGCTACTATTTAAATACTAGCTTATTGTAAAAAAGATTTTTTTTACATTATTTGACATTTAAAAAATACCTCACTGTTAACAAACGAAGAATGATTCACTAAGTGTGTATGTGGTACATGAAGACAGTGTGATGAGACAGACCAATAAGTGATGTCAATCAGTCTGGTCATTGGGATACAGAAAAGAGACTCGAGGAGGAGAGTGAAAGTTCTTTAGAGGAAAAATTGTAAGTTTCATGGAAAATTTTGCAAAAGCTACTCCTCTTGTGTATAAAATCTTTGCGAGAACACCCAGACATAGACAGATTTCCTTCAAAGTGGCTCATAGAATAACCATGTTACCATCTGCAAGTCACTGGCCTTGTGACCTTGGCACTGGAATGGCTGAAATCATGCCTGTAAAAAGCACCATCTGCTGTGGTAGAAACAAAAGTCGGCATCATTATTCTCACTTACGAGAGCTCCATATTCAATATGGTTTTCAGAGAGCCCCCGGTGCAGGAGCCCACCCTGGTGAGAGATGTACTGGAATTCTGGATGAGAGCAAAATTTCCCATTTTGGTTTCTACAGATATTGTTGAAGAAAACCCTGAAGGATTATTATTATTTTTAAATAAGGTATTACTGATGATAATAAAAGAGTCATGACCGTGAAGCAAATTCATATCATTGTCTCACAGTGAACCACATGTTTTGCTACTTGAGCACCCGAATCTAGGGATTTATAGTAAATCCCATGGACAGTACAACTTTATTATCCTACTTGTAACTTAGATATATAGGCTTGTTCATTCTAGTTTATCTCTTAATTTTACAATAGAGATTACACTTTTTTGATGCCCCACATCAGCAATAACTTCCTAACTAATGCAAAATAAATATATTTGTAATTACTTATATGATTTTTTAAAAAAATATATAGAACCTAAGTCCTTGATTCCTAAGTTCGTGCTCATTTTTCTGATTGTATATTTAGGACTTATGTGATCCACAATACTCCCTAATGTTTTCACGTATTTCTGATCAGTGTAAAATGATAGCAGATGATAGAATCCTTTAACTTTCTTTTATATTTTCATTTTCAACAAGACATTTTATAATGTAAAGACATATTCTGAACAAACATTTTACTGTGTTACATAGCATGTATTTCACATTATGACACCTTTTAAAAATTGAGTGTTAAGTAATATTAGTTGCAATAATATTCAAAACAGGTAATATTCCAGAAAAAGAAAACCTTCTAGCTTGGTAATTTGTTTGGAGTCCAAAATTAGCTTCTCTATGAAATCAGTTTTGTCAACAGCATGCATTTTTATAGTATGTTCTGTGTCATCTACGCCAATGCAAAAGGTTGTCCAGAGTCTCAAAAGAGCTTCCTGGTACACAGCTGAAGCCTTCCCTTTTCTACTTTCATATCTAAATAAGGTTAATTTTAATTTAATTTAATTTATTCTTTAAAACAATCATTTTATTCCACATACCAATCCCAGTTCCCTCTCCCTCCCCCTGCCTTCTCCCACCCCATTCCCCATCCAGTCCTCAGAGATGGTGAGGCCTCCCATGTCTCTCCTCAACAAAATCTGTCACATCACCCTGAGGCAGGACCATTGAGACAAGTCGGAGGCCCTCCCCCCTGGATCTAGGCGGAGCAAGGTATCCCTCCATAGGGAATGGGCTCCAAAAGTCAGTTCATGCACTAGGGATAAATACTGGTCCCTCTGTCAGTGGCCCATAAACGGCCTAAGCGACATAGCTGTCACCCACATTCAGAGAGTCTAATTTGGTCCTATTCAGGTTCCCCAGGTGTCATTCTGGAGTCAGTGAGCTCCCACTCACTCGGGTCAGCTGTTTCTGTGGGTTTCCCTATAATGGTCATGACCCCTTTGCTCATATTATCGCTCCTCCTTCCTCTCTTCATCTGGACTCCGGGAGAATGCTTAGTAAAGCAAAATAAATCAGAATAAATTGAATAAATTCTGTGTGTCAAATGCATGCCGTGGCAAAGAGCACTGCAGCATTGCTGCCTCCTTGGCCAGGATGGGCGGAAAAAAATCTAAAGAAATACCTAAGAACTTTGGCCAATCAGTGAATTCTTAAGTTTAAAGATTTATTTTTATGTATGTGTTTGTGTATTTGTCTGTGAATGTGTGTTGTGTGCATGCAGGTGGCCATGGTGGCCAGAACAGGATGTCAGAACCCCTAGAGTTGAATAGACAACAGGCAGTTGTTGCTGCCAGACTTGGGTGCTAGGAATCTACCTTGGGTACTCTGAAGAGCAGCAAGTGCTTGTAGTTGCTGAATCTTCTCTCAAACTCTGTGAATTTTAATACTAAACTTACAGTGATAGAGATACATTCATGCTTTCCAGAATATGATGATTTAGTGCTGATCAGAAAGAACCGTGCTTCCCGCTTAAATATTTCTGTGGCAGTGCTGTGACTGCCAACAGAAAACAGATAATGGCTAAATGGATTGGCATCTGGTGCATTTCTGTAGAGCCCTGTCTCAGCTCTTCTCCTTCAGCTACACAAAGGATTCAAAGTAAAAGCTTCATTCACTCTTGTATTTTTATGAAATAGCCAATATGAAGAATTTTGTTATACTTTCAATATAAAATATACCTTTTGAGGTTTATGCATAAGAAACATGAAATTAATGGCACACTTAATAAAAGGAACAAATGGTACCAAAACTTCATGGAACTCAAGATTTCTCAACATCAAAAAAAAAGTTTGTGTTTGCTTTAATGGTGGGAAGTTGAGTAAAACGAAATATATAAAAAGTATAATTCTCCAACCCAAAGTCCTCAGAGATGAATGCTCATCCTATGGACTGTTTAATAGGATGAGCAGTAAATGTAATCGAGAGCATTAGCCAAAATGATGGCAAGATGAGGAAGGATCTGATGACAGACAAAGAAGAAAGAGCTTGAAGGAAAAGCTAAAAACCTGCTGCTGTGTTGTGGAAGTGACAGGTTGCGGCAGAGCAGGGGGGAGAGCAGGGAGAAATGAGACACAGGAATACAAATCATTGCTGGACTCAAGTCACCAGATCACGTCACACACAACCTAGATCTGGAGCCACCACCCTCTGAGTGAGCTGGGGACCTTTACTAAAAGGGACAGCTGTTCTTTTCTTCTGTAATGTCTCCATCTTTTGCAGCAGCGTTTCCACACAAAACTAGGCCTAGAGCTGGGGAGATGGCTTGGTATATAGAATTCCTGCCACACAATTATAAGGATCTAAATTGGATCCCTAGCATCCTTATAAATATGAAGAATGGTACCACTGACCTGTCCCTCACTACTGGGGAAGTGGAGGCAGCTGAGTCCCTGGAGCTCACTGACCAACCACCCCAGCCAAATCATTCAGCTTCAGTGAGACACCCAATCTAAATTAAATGTGGAGGCCAACCCAGAAGAAATGCCAAGCCTTGACATCTGGCTTCCAGAAGCACATGTACACACATCCATCCATGTGTTACATGCACACACACCCACACTAACAGACACAACAACAATGGTAGGATTAATTATCCTTACAGAAAATGAGACTATCTTGCTTGTTTCTATTTGCTCTCTGCCTTCTTTAGCTCTTTTTTGGCTTGAATAATTTTCAGAGAATGATGCAAAGCACATAACTGCGCTTCTCAGAGGCATTGTGAAAACATGGAAGATATAAATTTCTAATGGATAATAAGAAATGCCTTTAATTTTTCAGAATGATTCCCTTTTACACAGGTTCTGCTTAATTTCCTGACAGTTGGCAGGCCTCTGCTGATACCAGCATGATAGGAAACAGCCTTGACAAGTGGAATTCTGTTAAATTCAAAAGCCATTCTAGTCTACAAGGATTTGAAAGCTAAGGCCTGCTGTCTGAACATACAAACATCAAATGGCTACATACAATCAGACGGAGGATTTCTCACATAATGCTAGTATTCACGATAACTCTAGAATTCTAACCAAGAATGGGTATTTCACTCCTCTCTCTTCTTGTCCAAAAGCAAACCTGGACATCTTGTGACTATCTTGTCTTTTGGTATAGACCCTGGTAGTGACCTGGTTTGGCTTCCGTAGAAAATACACCACAGGCCCTGGTCCCTGCTTCTCACTGCTGTGACCCAGCCATCGCAAGCATGCAACCTTCAACTTTCCCTTGTAGTTACGTCCTGGATCCTTCTCTCCTAGTCCTGTTCTGAGGATTTTTAGCATATACTTCTCTGCCTCGGCTCGTAGTATCATTGTTCTTAACAACCTTGGGTAGCAATGCCATGATTCATTCAGCATTCTGGTCTGTTTCTTTATCATTGACTCATTTTTTTCCCATCTTTTCCTCTGGTCCAACTTGGCAAACCACTCTCACAGTTACACCTCAAGTCATTAGCATCCATGGGACACTACCGAAACCTTGACATCAAACCACGCACACTGATCTATTTCTCTCAGCCTTCACTCTCACTTAACTTAGAGTCCATGATCTACACACAGTCTGCCCTTCTCTCATTCACTTGTAATTTTCAGACAAAATCCCTAAGCTTATTCAGCTTCACTCTTATTGCATTTCTGTGTCTGGACTAGATCCATTAGGGAAAACAGACAACTTCGTTAACTTTCAATTTTAAATTTATGACACTAAATTTAAGGGGCCCTCGGTGTGTTCATTCAACAGAAAAATATATACCTTCTCTCTTCAAACTTCTCATATACCACCTCACTTCATCCCCACCTCCAATTACTGAGAAGGCATAGAAATCCAAGGAAAATTATTTTATCTTCATCATCTACAACAATAAAACATTTTATCTATGAATTCCACAAATACTTTTTAGCACCTATTATATACAGATAATATTCTGGGCATGATGCTATATTAGTGAATAAATCAACTCTGGGGTATAAAAACTCTTTGTTATAGCAGAGGCAGAATATGAATAAATAAGTAATAGGCCTCAGGTTCTTTTGTACTATATTGCAAGGAATCAAAATGAAGGAGACAATAAAAGAGTTGCCGATAAGGTAACATGGACACAACCACATGAGAGAACATTAATGCTCTGAGTGAAACATGGCCAGAGAAATAGAATAAAACTGTCATTTATGTGAATGCAAAAGATAGGAAAAAAGCCACCTACATCAGAAAGCCACAGTTCTTTGTATTCAATGCACCCTCTATTCCTCTCCTTTTATTCCAGCTTATTGGTAAGTTTTGAAAAAACTAAGGAAACTTTCTTCTGGGTCCTTCCATGCTGAACTTCATACTACTCACCCACAACCACATGTCTCCCAAATCTTTTAGCGTGAGTTTGGAGTGAACAGGAAGGAGGTGATGGCTTAGAGCTGGGGTGGTGACATGCAATGGACAAGTGGTAGGTATAAGCAGCCAGGGAATTCAGTCCTTAATTTGATACTTCTCATGCACAGCCAGCTTTGCTGTGAGCAGCAGCCGCAGACATGCTCTAAACAACCGTTCACTTCAATCACATTTCACATGGCATTGAAAATTGTGAAAACCAAAGTCTTCTAATTGTTCTGTTTCCAATCATTTCCTCCTCCTTTCAGACTCCAAAACTCTAGGAGAGGGGGCTGAAAGGAGAGAAGCAGGCTTTTGCATAGAGGATGGAAATAGTTTAGATAGCAGAGGAACACCTCTAGAAGTTTAACTGAGAAAAAGGGCATCTATGTTTTGAAAAGCAAAGCCCATGGAAGAGGGGGCTTCGGAGCAGGGCAGCTCCTCCAGAGTGAGTCACTATAGATCTTCCTTCTTAGATCCTTAGTACAAACCTTCCTGCTCACAGACACTAGGAATTCACTTCAAAGGGGAGAGTCTTTTTTTTCTGACAGCGAATGAAACAGGCTTAACATTTTCGGGGGACATAATAAGCTGAATGAAGCTTAAACAATTGATTTGGGATGATGCCAGAGTCCTACAGAAAATAGGTTTGGCTTAGCAGAGGAGGAGAGGAAAGGAACTGGAAGGTAATGGAGAAAGACCATCAAGGATGTATACGTCATTCTTTTCTTCTTATCTCTGTTCTTGCTCCAGAATTAACAATGGTCAGGGGTAATCCTGATTTAGTTTCTTTCATCTTTACTGCCCGGCTCAGTTTACCCTATCCAGTCTTGTTTCTGATGCCATGTCTCCGCTCCCCTCCCATAGGAAAACTCTAAGGTTACCTCTGTACCTTCTTATCTGGGCTCAAGGCAATAAAATTGTTCATTCTACATCATTATTCTGGTCTGACTTTTCCTATACTTTAAATACAACAACACTTCTACAATAATGCCCTGCTTTGACTCTTAACCTAGGTAAGGCTTACCTCTGCACAAAGCAGGTAGAATGGTTTCTTAAAATGCAAATCAGATAATGTCACTTCCTAGTTTAAACGTGTTTTTTGTATGCTCCTGCTGTGGGACAATGGTCTTTTATCCTGTCACTTGTATTATTTTAACAAAACGCTGATTGACCAGTAGCCAGGCAGGAAGTACAGGTTGGGCAACCAGGCAGGAAGTAGAGGAGGGGCAACAAGAACAGGAGAATTCTGGGAAGAGGAAAGAGCCAGTCTGCAGTTGTCACAGAGGAAGCCAGACACAGAGCAACAAGAACACCTCACTGATAAAAGGTACCAAGCCACGTGGCTGACACAGATAAGAATTATGGATTAATATAAGATATCAGAGTTAATAAGAAGCCCAAGCTAATAGGTCAACCAGTTTATAATTAATGTAGACTTCTGTGTGTTTCTTGGGGACTGAATGGCTGTGGGGCCGAGCAGGACAGAAACCGCAGTCAACATACTTCTGTGCTTAGACTGAAAATAAATGCTTTAACACATATTATAAAAGACACCCATTTTGTTAATGTAATTTTCCTCTCTCCAAAAGTTATTTAACCCTGGGCCATGCTTGATGGCTCTGTGCTCCATCTTCCATCAGTTTTTTTTTTTCTTCATTTGCTTCACTCAAGAGCACGGTTCCTAGCAGTTCCATCAAAAGCCAGGCATGGCTGTGAGTGCTGAAAATCCTACCACCTTGGTGGCTAACACAGGAGAATCATGAGTTCAAGGTCATCCTAGGATGTATTGCCAAAGAAAAAGATAAGATATACAACCACGTCCATGTGCATGTGCCATAAACTGCATCATCCGATTTCTTTTAAAACACTTACGGATATACACATTATCATCTAATTATTATTTCTGCATATGTTTTTTTCAGTGGAGTATAAACTCTACAGCAACATCAATTAATCCTTCCTTTTTACCATATTGTTAAATCCAGCTTTATTTAGCAATGCCTGGTGTACAATAATTTGTTGAATAGATGAGCAAGGAATGGGAGGTGGTTGATGAATATGAAAGGGTAGCTTAGACTTGGCTCAAGATCAAGTGTTGGTTAGATGAGATTAGAATTAGTTTTCATCCTAACATTTTAGGTCTTAGACATGTGTGCATGTGTGTATTCATACATGTGTTACTGTCAATAATAAGGTGGAGAATGACTGCCTCAGCCAATGAAAAGCATCAGGATTTTCTAAGGGCCTACACAGACAGTTACCTGTGGTTTCTAAATAGATGACACGCGCTATTGCAATACTGCTTATGAAAGGTGAAATTCTGCCGAGGTTAAGTGAATTAAAGTCTATGAAATATAATTTCTAGATATTGGGCGGCTTCACTGATTTTATCAGTTCACTGCAATTGGTACTGAAATCCTACCTGTTTTCTCTCCTCTACCATTTTATACAGAGGTTTTTCTAGCTGTCAGAAAGAAGGAAGTGTATCTTTCAAACACTACGCCTTGCTTTTACTTTGAGTAGCTCATAATTTGCACTAAATACAACAGCAGAGGAGATTAAAAGAGGATGAAATGATGCCCCCTCACCAGGACACAAAGCCTTGACAAATATCAGTTCTCCATCTTTACAAAGAAGATGACCATGTTTGTATGGTCAAGTCTTCTCCAAAAAGAAATGTATATCCCATGATGAAAAGAGAGTCAGTGCTAAGCTTCCTAAATTCTCTGTCGGGGCTTATCCTGTCAGACAGGGTAGAAAACAAAAACATAACACATATTTTTAAGAGTAAAATGAAGGAAATAACAGTGAAAACAATTGTAACATAATTAGTCAACAGTATCTTGCTTGTTTTATATACTCCTAGCTTTTAAAAATGTCTTTTTCATATTTTCAAACCAGAAAATATGATACTACTTTTTCACTAAAAACACTACTAGTAGCCCAATATCAACAATGCCTAGTTCAAACATTATGGCTGTTCCTTGCTAATTACACTAATATAAACCTTGTGGTAGTGATCATTCTTGCCTGTACTTAAATTTTCTTTTCATTGTATCTGGCACTTTCATGGTTTGGCTACTGTGAACCCTCTTTTGGGTCTCTAAATCTGTACAAGATTATTTAAATTTCTTCATATACAAAATGGAGACATTGATCATGACCATGACTTAGTGGTGTTATATGGATTGATGCTGTGTGTGAACACTTCTTGGTTTTTGATGGATACTCAGTGAATGTCAGTGCCTTCCCTAGGATGGCATTTACAAAATTAACTTTTTGTCATCTTCTGTTTAACATTTCCTAACTCTGGCATGAGAAACTACCATAGAATACGAGACAGCTTTGTTAGAATCCACTATTAGAGTCCAGGGTAACTTCCCTGCCAAGCAGTGGCCAGAGGGAAGGACTCGTGTGTGTTTTCACTTAAATACGTATTTTCCTTGACCTTTTCAGAAACTAGGATCAAAACAACACTCATCACTTTAAATGTAAGAAATATTGAAGGCCATTTTTATGTTTAATAATTACTATAGACCATTAGAGTCACACTTCAGTTGTCTTTAAATTGACCATCATTCACATTTTATGTATATTTCTGGTCTAACCATTTCTTCTTAGTACCTTTGGTAATTTTATACTGTCAAGGTCATACTTTTTAAAACGCTTTTAAAATTCTTAAGAGGGCACAAAAATAGTGCAACTTAACCTCCAGATTATGTTCCTTTCAGTCAAACAACAATGGCTTGTTTGCATGATTCCAAAATCACCCACAACGAGGACAGAACGCCAAGAAGCTCAGAGTTCCCAAGACAGTCTTTTGATCTGTGTGATTCTTAAAACTAAGTCACCAGCTTTCTGTTATAAAACCAAGGCATAGTTTATTGAAGTCATGCATTCACAATCTATTAAATAATTCAAATAAAGATATTGGAGTTATTAGTATTTTAAAACTCTTCAATTAGATCTTCACAATGAATCTTTACCAAAACTATATCTTCATATAAAACATCTTTGTGCTCATAACAGATTGCTTTAGTATCTTGCCTGGCCTTTACTTCTTCCCAAAAAAGTAAGAGCTTCTTCAAAGACCCTCATTACTGCTCTTCAAAAATGCTAAAAAATTTTGAAAATTAAAAAGCATAATCCTTAGTAACAATTTAAACATTGTCCTTATACCCAGGTAAGTGTGGTTTTCACCACCCATCAAGGAGACGTCTCAATGCACCAGAAGAGACCTGTAAGAAAAGCACAACCTAATTGCAAAGTCACGGAGCCCAATGGCTACATCTTCAAACAGTCCCACACCTAAGGCTCAGGGAATGCTATGGAAGGAGGAACAGGAAGATTGTAAGAGTCAGAAGATTAAAGAGTTTTCTGTGAGGTTGTGTCTTCTAGTACTGTCAGAAGCTAGACACATAAAATCTCACCAGTGTGATTGCCCAAATGTTTAGCAGAACCAGGATGACATCAATGGACATGCCAAAATGGACAACGGAAAGTTCCTGAGATCTCAATCATACACAAAAATGACAGGCAACTGAGCCCTGGTGCGAGTGGAAGAAATAGTCTTCTCTAGGGAACAGCATGCCAAATTGTCAGCCCTAAAACCATACATCCAAGGAACATTATACAGACTGAGTAGGATACAGTTAGGGATATATATATAGATAGATAGATAGATAGATAGATAGATAGATAGATAGATAGATAGATATGTATCCAACAACAATTTGTGGGAGAGTGGGCATGAATGTGAAAGAGAGCAAGGAGGAGTGTATGGGAAGTTTTGGAGGTAAGAAAGGGAATAGAGAAATGCTCTACTCTAAAAGAACTAAGTGATAAATAAGGAACACGGGCTACAAAGGGGAAGGGCTTTAAATGGTCTTCTAGATGCTGTTCACAGCTCCGTTTTCTAAACGTGGAAGCCTGGTCCTGCCTTCCTCGCTTGCTAAGAATCCACCATAATGTCAGGAAACACCAAGTTCCACTTTCCTGGAAGACACCAGACACTCCAGAGATCAGACACGGAAGAATGAACATGCGTCAGTTCAGTCTGCAATGTGATCTTTCCTATAATGCCCTGCATATATCCTTAAGTACCCCTATAGCTCATCTTTAAGTCTTCTGTATTCTAAAGGTTTCACATCAGAGGAACGGTGTCTATGTGCACTCATTATATTAATGATCTGCCATTTCCCTCTCTTTGACACGTTCCCAGCCCATCAAGATTGAGAGGAGGCAGCAGCCAACGGGTCTGCAGTGCATGCGGCAGGGCCTCTGTGTGCTAGGGGGCTTGTTTCCTCCCTGGATGTTCACCAGGTATCCAGGTATTTATTGGTTTTCCCACTCTACTGGTGACAACAATCACCTGTCCCAGCCATGTGCAGCTGCAAGTACTCCTACATGGCCAGGTTCTTCTGCAGACAGCATCTGGCAAAGGTCCTGGTATAAGCCCTTCCATAGAGAACACACCATGGATGAAGATGCTCTTGAATTTTGAGTCACTTGGAAAGAACAGGGAAAAGTAGGTACAGCCTTAAGAAACAGCTAAACTTACCTTAAAAAACAAAAAGATGTTTATTTTTACTTTTACATTGTCTAGTTGTCCCTGATTGTATATGTGCATGTGTGCAGATGCCAGTGAGACCAAAAGAGGGTGCCAGATGCCCTGCAGCTGGAGTTATAGGCAGTTCTGAGCCACCCAACAAGGGTGCTGGGAACAAAATCCCAGTCTTCTGCAAGAGGAGCAAGCACTCTGAACCAATGGAGTCATTTCTCCAGCCCAAGAAATGATTTCAAACTAGAAAAATAAGGATATCTTTGTCTTTAATAAATGAATATTTTCCCCTCCAGATACTCAGTAGCATTAGGTTCAAGAATAATTTTATAGCAAGTAAAGAAGACTTTATTTGTGTATATTATATTGATTTTTATTAATATCCCCTTTTAAAAATATGTCAAAATTTAAAAGACAAGACTAGTCACCTAAGATAAGCTTTGGCTTATCAATAAAAGATGACACTCACAGGTTGTTGTGTGTCATTGCTTCATATTTTGAAATGTATCAGAACAATCAAGCTAACCTGAGGCCGTGGTGGAAAAATCGTTCTAGTGTCTAGACTATTCTGATGTCAAAATCTGAAAGAAAAATCCTTGCAGTGATGGCCTCATATGTTGTGAGAGATAGGGAAAAAAAAAGGCAGTTTATATTTAATGATCTGTTTGGCACATTTTTAGATTTCTGGGACACAGACAATGAAAGAACATGAACTGAATTACCTTGTAATAGATACTTGCATCAGAGAGGACAGGGGAACCTGGTACCCACAGCAGGGGACATGATAGTGTCCTATCTACCACTAAGACAGCTAAAGGGTTAGCACCAGGGCACAATGTAGTTCACACGTCTCATGCTTCCCAGTTGTTCCTACTGCATTTGTGAGTAGACATCTCTGTTAGCTTTGTATGACAAGAGGAACACCTAAGACTAGATATTCCTTAATAAAAAAAAAAGTTCACTTGGCTCATGATTCTTAAGGACTGGAGGGTTCATACAGCAAGGTGACAGCATGATGGTGGCAAGGACCCCCAGGCTGTGTCACAAGCTAGTGGGAAATTAGGAAAAGATCTGGCTGTCTACAGAGGAGATGGCCTGGCTTTATAGCAAGTGCTTCTCAAGAGAGCCAGCTTGGTGCTGCCACACTACATTAATCTCTTTCAAGGGTGGCACCCATGATACAATCATCTCATAAAAACACATCACTTCAGCGCCATTACCTTAGGGACTAGGCTTCCAGCACATAGACCTTAGGAGAATAATCATATCTCAACCACAGTCGTGGATAATACATACTGAGACTCATGAACCTAAGGCTTTAACTGAATTCAGAGAAGAAATATATCGCTTGTATTCTCTACGCAGATAATACCCCTTGCTCTTGTTTTACAGCATGATTTAGAAGCTCTGGCAGATTTCCCTATGTCTGCATTAGTAAGAGTTTAGTTTTCTTTATCAGCTTGGCAGGGACAGCATCTAATCCCAGTTGTTCATCTGTACCACGATCATTCCTAACTTCATTTTGGGCTTTTCTCCTTTCAGGGCCTTCATGAAACAAATTTTAAAAGGCCTGGTTTAGATTCCCAGAAGGCTTGTCTTGTCCTGTGTGTTTCTGTGTACTTTGGACAAAGCTCTAAAACCCTGTGAACTGGGACACGCCCACCATGGGGAGCTCTACACTAACATATATATAACATATATATATAACATATATATATATATAACATATATATATATAACAACCTTGGGTAAGGTTGCTATAGCTTGCGTAGTAATTGGTTGTTAATTAATTGCTGACCCCCTTCTGACTGGCATTGTGCTCCTTTACTATTAGAACTACTGAAGAGACATTCCAGGGTGTTTAATGTGACAGATACTGAAAACAAATTCAGTACTGAAAGCTGTCCGGATCTTGTCTACTTGTTACAGCAAATTAGTGGCTTCAGAACTTTACAAGTGGAATGTCTTCAACCATCTTCCTCCTGTTTCTTATATTGTCTGAGTGGAGGAAACTTTGACCAGTATTCAACTCAGTACCTTAAGACAGTTTGAAACTGAAGAAAAGTCTAAAACTCAAAACTTCTTATTTTTCCCTATTAATATTGAAGTTACAGACTTTCCGTTTCTCGTTAAGATATGGATACTAAGTGCATATTAAGAACTGTGTAGCTACTGTCTCTCTCAGGCATCAGTCTCTCCTAAACCCTGGGTTTGCACCAAAGTGTTTCCCAGTCAGCTCTTTGAGACTTTTGTGCCTCTCATCATCCTCTGTCTTTGGCTGGTAACATATTCCCTTTCTCTGTCCCACAGATTCAATGTAGAAGGTCAAGATCACTTTAGCACCAACTTCTCACTGTAAAATTACCGGGGGGGGGGCGCTAAACGTTGTCATTTAAACAAGTCATATGTGACCAAGTGGCCTTGTCTTTTGTGTATGCATGTTTTTGAGCAATATCACATAGGCCAGTCCAATCTAGCAGCATCTTCCACTTTCCTCCACCCTCTCCTCACCCCTCCTCACTGATATACTTCTGGATTATGGTGTTCAAAAGTAAAGCAAAGGGAACGAAATGCTGATGAGAACTCAGCAAGCAAGAACCCAAATAAGTAAGCAGAATTTAAAAAAATCAGTGTTTATATATGGGCAAGAAAATATGCAAACAAACCCCCATAAGTTACAGCAATGAATTCATGCTGAGACTTGCAAATGGTCTCTTGAATGGTAGGGGATATAACAGGCCAACATTTTACCATTCCATCCAGCCATCTTCTCCCTTCATTAGACATACACCTGTCACAGACTTAATAAAAATATCTTGGTTTCTATTTCAGGAAACCTGGCTTGATAATCCCTACAAAAATCAATATGTTCCACCTGACAGGCACTTGAAAAAGTTACGCTTCACTTGGCATGGCTTGTTATCTGCAAGCTACTTTCCTTAATGTGTTCTAAGACCTCAATTGAGCCCCAAATGTCTATTTGCACTGCTGATTTATTCTCCTTTCCATTGTTGACCAAGGTGACCTTGGCTGAACTTCCAAAGAACAGAAATGAGTGCTCATAGCAGTGTTTAATGGAGGCCTGACTTTAAATAGGCTGAAGCCTCTCTATCCCTTATGTGCACCATAATAGTTAGTAAATGTGAAGTCTATGATAGGATTTCATCCTTCCCAATGGTTAGACAGAAAGAGGAGGAGGAGACACCATCATTCCTCTCCAGCGCTCACACTTTGGGACCACGATTTCCCACTGTTACTCTTCCCCCTCTGTGTCTAGGATTTCAACATCTTTAGATTCTAAATGCCAGTGAGATCACATGTACACTCTGTGCTAGGCTGACTGTACTTGGTGGGGTATCCTCTGGGACCATGAGTGTTGCAGAAACATACATGATTTATTTCCTCTTGAAGGCTGAATGTTGTCTTACATAATAATCAATATTTTCTTCAGTCATCATTCAGTGAACATGGGTTGTTTCTAGGACTGTTACTGGAATGATGCTGTAGTGAACACAGGAGGAAGGATATCCTCTTTGGGGCAGTGATCTTATTTTGGGGGATTTTATATCCAGAGATGTTACTACTAAGTCAATGCTACTTCTATTTTTAGTTTTCCTAGACAATCTCCATGCTGATTTCCATAATAGCACTTAAAGTTTATATGTCTGCCAAAATAATGCTTGATGATACTTTTTGAAAAAAATCATAGCCATCCTAATAAAGATATGGGCAACTTGCTGTGACTTTGATTTGACTAGTGGGGTATGTATCTGTTGGGAACTGCATGGCCCCTTTGGGAGGATATTTATTTAGGTCCTTTGCCTATATTGTTATTTGTTTTCTTGCTACTGAGTCTCTTGAATTTTTTAAATAATGTCACTAGTCCTTTAATAGATACTGGTCTGCAAATATTTTAATTTTTAAATTATTATTTTGTAGTGCAAGAACTTTGAATTTATTTTTTTCATGAGACAGGTTCTGTATACTGCTTTGAGTGATGTAGCTCACACTGGCTTCAAACTTAGGTTCTTCCTGGCTTAGCCTCTGAGTTCTGTAATTGCATGTGTGTGCCATCATGCTTAGTACATTGTTTTCCTTTTTCATCGTATTACACAGATTGACTCTGAACTCTTGGCTCAAGAGATAGTCCTACCTCACTGCCCCTCCCTCCAAGTATCTGGGTAAAACAGTGTGGTGCCTGGCTGTGTGCAGAAACATTTTAGCCTGGTAGAATCCCACTTGTTTAAACTTGCTTTTGTTCTTTGTATTATCATAACCAAACAAAATCATTTTCCAAGTCGAGTCCTGGATATTTTCTTCTATGTATTTTATGGATTGATGTTTTACATTTTAATCTTTAGTCAGCTGTAGTTAGTATTTCCAGTATATGAGATAATGATCTAATTTCAATATCTTTATTTTTGTGTGTGTGAACATGCATGCACACGCATGTGGAGGTCAGAGGACAACTTGCAAGAGGCAGTCCTCTTCTCTGCCACATTAGGTCCCAGGAACTTAATTCAAATTGTCATACTCAGAGATCAAGTGCCTTTATCTGCTGAGCTATCTTTCCAGAGCTAATTTCATTTCTGAATGGAGAGATAAAGGTTTCAGGACATTATTTGCTGTAAAGACCATCTTTCCTATCTTCTATATTCTTGGCATCTTTATCAAATACTAACTTACCTCAAACTGTGGATTTATTTCTATGCATCCTGTTCTATAAATCTGTGTTTTAACACTATCTCATGCTGTTTTGATTACAATAATTTTGTACTAATTTTTTAAAATAAGGTCCAGTGTTGGCTTCAGCTGTGTTCATGTCATTTAATTGCTTTGGCTGTTTGAGTGTGTGTGTGTGTGTGTGTGTGTGTGTATGTGTGTGTGTGTGTGTGTGTGTGTGTAATTTTGGCACCAATTGTTTAGATCCCGTGGGTCATTTTGGATAATCTGACACACTGGTTCTTCCACCCCACGGTCATATGGTATCTCTCCATCCCTGTGTATCTTCTACTTCATTCACTGTTGTTTTATAAATTTTTTGTGTGCAAGTCTTCCATCTCCTTTGTTTCTAAGTGTTTATGTCATTGTAACTGAGATGCTTTCCTGTTTTTTAGGATTTTTAACTTGTTTTTACTATCTAGTATATGGAAATACATTAATAATTTTTGTTTTTTGACTTAGTATTTAACAACTTCATTAAAGCTATTTATCAATTCTAACAGCATTTGCTCATATCCTTGAGATTTTCTCTATTTCAGAGAAATGGAATATTCTGAACTACTGAAATTTCATTAATAATCAGCACTGAGTACAGAGCTGGATTTAAATCAAAGTGGTTTTAAAAGTCATTTAAGGGAAGAATTTCCAACACAAGGCATTTTAATTCTGCTTACCGTGATGTTAACTTACAAAAGAGTGCTCTGTGGTCCCCCAAAACTCCACTCTAATAAAAATATTTATTCAGAGAAATATAAGACTTTTAGTGAATGTTTGAACTTTCCTTGGATCCAAGAAATGTTGCTTTAATAGTTGCTCTCATGCCCTGACTGTGGAAGACAGAAATGTCTGGGTGAGGTGAACGGTTCACATCAATGTCTTCCAGGTATACTCAGGCAAAGAGGACAGCGAGAGTGAACAGTGCTGACTTCTGTCCAGACAAACGTGGGAAACTACAGGATGCCATGTGTCCTGAGTAATCATAAATTATAAGAAATTAATACCTTCTGCAAGTATACCTTTCAGATTCTGTAGTGGATGAGTGTGGCCTTCAACTACTCAGACATTGTTCTGCAGCAGCCTGACATGCCAAGAACAAAGAACGATTTAGCTGAAGAAGAATTCTGTACCATAGAGAAATGGGGAGACTATTAATATGATTAAGGAAAAATTCAATGTCTTAAAGACATGAGAACTGGAACTAAGAGGAACTGGGTCATCTGCAAAAGAAGACGGCCTTCTTCTGCAGTGAAAGCAGACTAAGGTCCTCAGTCATAAGCAAGAAGCATCTCCTATGTGTAAAGGGGATGATCAGAGTCAAAATTATAAAGGATAAATGCAAGAGCCACAGAGACATCTAGAAAGCCTTTCCTAGAGATTAGAGGTAGCCTCTGAAATACAATATTCCCTAGTCCCAGAGGACAGAGAAGGCAATGTAACAAATACACAGCTCCTTATATGATAGAATAAAAGATGAAATGGAGAGAAGAGCCAGACTCCCCAGCTACCCATCCATAGCAGAGGAACATGGCCATCTGCATTTGTGTGAACCACACTAAGAACATCAAACAACCATAACAAAGATCCCTCACCCAATCACCTGGTAAGATGGGGAAGAACAATAAATCCTGTTAGTTAAATCCATTAAATAGTGAGTGTCTGTCACGATCAGAAAATTGGCTTGATATTTTTTTAGGAAAAAAATGAAATTCTGCTGGAATGCAGGCTTGAACACTGCAATGAATAGACACTGAGGAAAGTTACCGAAGGAGAAAAATTAAAGCCTTCTTTTCAAAGGCTTTAAACACACACATAAAAACCTAGGACATCCTTTTATTTCTTAAAATAAAATATTAAAAGTTGCTGGTGCTGATTTCAGTTCTGTAATTCTATGGGTAATGACAAAGTCTTAATGTAGTTGATATTATTAGACTTGATATCGGCTATGTAGTGAAAGATTTTACAGTTAGAAGACTATAACTTTCCCAGATATTGAGCCATACAGCTGGAAATTTTATCTGCTTTCTAGAATTTTTTTTATCAGTCTCCAAATTTCCAGAGACAGTATAAATCATTAGTGAACATAACTTTCTTAAATATCAAGCTATTTATTTTGAAAACAAGCCGAATATTACAGAATCATATAGATCCTGAGATATGTTTTTTAAAGGATAAAAGGTGATTTTTATCTACATGGAGCACCCCTGAAATACAATTCCATTGCTCCTGCACTATTATTTGAAAGCGGAGATTCCATTTAAGCTAGCAAAACTCAGTCCATGATGAATATGCTACGCTTAACAATATATTCAAATTTTGATACTTGAATTTAACTCTTTGCTTTCACACAGTCTTGAGTGTGACTTTGCTGTTGCTGCAAAGTATATTTATAATGTGGGATGTCCTACTGTATATGTGTTGCTTTTATTGGATAATGAATAGAGATGTTTTGGCCAATGGCTTAGCAGAGTAAAACCAGGCAGGAAATCCTAACAGAGATATATAGGGAGAGTAGGCAGAGTCAGAAAGATGCACATAGCTGCCGAAGGAGAAGGACACCATGTAGCTGCCGAAGAAGCAAGAGGTAACAAACCACAAGACTAGTGGCAAAATACAAAATAATAGAAATAGGTTAATTTAAGATATAAGAGCTAGCTAGAAATACACCTGAGTTGATGGCCAAACAATGTTACAATTAATATAGTTTCTGTGTGATTATTTGGGTATGGGCAGCTAGGAAACAAACCTCAGTCTCTATTTACATGTAATTTATTTGGCAGACACAAAGAGAAAAACAAAATATAATCATCTGCACAGCCTGCAAAGCAAGGAAATGTCGGGAAATGTAAAGACATCTGCTACCAGTGAGAGATTCTTGGTTCATATTTGATTTATGACTTACAAAGTCCACAGAAAACCCTCAATGGCAGCTGCAAGCCAGTTAGCTCTAATGTTTAAGATAATGGTATGTGTATGAGGAACAAAGTGGCATTTTCAGTGAGTCTAAGACTGCTTCAAAATAAAAAGGTTAAAAACAAGGTCATAGCCATGCAGAATAAGGGGGCTTCCTCCCCACAGCAGTGTTTAGTACTAAGTGTGTGTGGTGATGGAGCGGTTATATAAACAAGCAGAAAACTACCCCAACTCCTTTTCTCCTCCTGTTTATTCTATTAAAGCTGTAATTCCATCATGCGACAAATGGCCATGAGTATAGGAAATGCCCAGGTGGTTTTCAATACAGAAAACAGTCAATGATGCTTTGCTCCAAAGTTTCTTCCTTCTCTGTTCACATACACAATAAACTCACCCACTTTTTTGTTGTTTAATGCTTATATAAATTAAAGTCATTGTGGCACTAATAAATATGTGTTCTAATGTATTTTAATTCTTTGAAATTTAGTTAAATACATAGATAGTGCATGGTGTTACAGGCATATATAAAATATATGTTAATTTAGAAGTTTTTCTTAACATAATTACATGCTAATTTCCCATAAGGATATTTTATTAGGAAAAAATATATTTGCCTAAACATGAGAATCTATAGTGTGTTTATCGTCAGTTCTAACTCTGTTCTGTTTGGATTATCAGCAGCCAGCAGCATATGAAATTTCCCATAAGAGTCAATGCTTTAATATATATTCCTCTGGGAGAACCAAGCATTTCCTGATCACCCAAAGATTTCAGTGTGTGACAGATTCTCAATGATGATTAAAGATTTTGAATAGGAAATAATTTTCTTATGCAGAGTATAAATAAGTAATTCCAAAAATATTAATCTATGAGAAAGAAACAATATTGTCATAAAATGATTCAAGATTAATTCCAATAAAAATGTTTAAACAGATCCTGAGAAACATTATTATTATTAAACAATTAACTCTAAAAGGAGATAACAAACACTTTACTTAGCATGTTTATATAGTAAGTTAATCACTTAGAAGAGTCCTTCTTAATCTTCCTAATACTTTGAACCTTTAATACAAGTCCTCATGCTGTGGTGACCCCAACCATAAAATTATTTCATTGCTACTTCATAACTGTAATTTTGCTACTGTTATGAATTGTAATGCAAATATCTGTGTTTTCAGATGGTATTAGGTGACCCCTGTGAAAGAGGCATTCAACCCTCAAAGGGGTGGTGACCTACAATTTGAGAACCACTAACTTATAAGCTACGTAAATTTCTTTGAATTTATTAACATTTTAATATGAAATATATTCATCATCAGATAAAATATTAGATTTCTGAAATAACCTTATACCATCTGATAAAATGATTGGCAGAAATGTACTAAGATGCAATTAGTTATTATGTGGTCATACTGGAAAGAGTGGGCTTCCCACATAGCAGCACTAGTAGTCCTACAAGATGAGAAGAAACACTATGCCCATACACCTTCCTGGGGTAAATGACATGGAAAATATGAGAAAAAGTCAGCCTTTTGGCAACAGAGGCAGAGACTGGAAGGATGATCTATAAGTCAAGGCACCCCAAGGATGGTTTACTGTCTCTAGAAGCCTGGCAAGATGCCATGAGGCATGGAGAAGATTCTCACTGAGGGCCTCAAAGAAAATTATCTCTGACAACTTTGGCTTTGGAAATCTAGTTTCCAAAATTGAAGAAAATTTGTTTATTTATTTTGGTTTTTTGAGACCGGGTTTCTCTGTAGTTTTGGAGCCTGTCCTGTAACTACCTCTTGTAGATCAGGCTGGCCTTGAACTCACAGAGATTCACCTATCTCTGCCTCCCAAGTGCTGGCATTAAAGGTGTGCATCACCACTGCTCGGCCTAAGAAAATGAATTTATATTCACCAAATTTTGGTAGTTGTTTCACTATCTCTATTATGGAATAGTGGATGGGTGGGTAGGTGGGTAAGTGGGTGGATGGATTCATAGATGGATGATAGATGATAGATAGATGATAGATGGACAGATAGATGATAGATAGATAGATAGATAGATAGATAGATAGATAGA